>JPJW01000624.1:0-39608 GCA_000750755.1 Pseudogymnoascus sp. VKM F-4513 (FW-928)
CCGTCTTCGACGTCGCCGCCGGTGGGGGTGGGGGAGTCGCTGGTGCGCGTGGGTGAGTGAGGGCGCTTTTTGGAGACGCAGGCGCTGGAGATGGGGTACGGGCCAGGCTTGACGGTGGGGAGGGTGTCGATGTTGATTATGGGCGGAGGGCGCGCGCTGTTTGTTAGGTCGATCAAGGGTGGTCTGATGGGTGGCGGGGGAGGTCTTTTGGTGGAGGGTTGGGTATTCTCCTGGTTGTTTGCTCCGGTGGGTTGGAACTGGACGAGGCTCTCGAAAGGTGGGAGGATGGGCCGAGTTGTCACCATGGCGGGCGAGTGTGCGCGTGATGCTTTTTTTTATGAAGACAATGGCAATATAGAAGAGAAATCACGACCTGAGCGTCAATGATCTGGCAATGGCGACTTGACTTGACGTTCAATGTGTGAATTTTGGACGCGAACTCCTATACGCGTGCGAATGTGGGATGTATCATACTCAGCTCAAAATGGCAAGAATTGTGCACTTTGATAACGGCTTGACGTGTCGGTGGCGCCGCTGATCTATATCCATTTTCGTGCTTGTTAATGGCTAGGCCTGGGATTTTTATTTGTTTATGTTTCCCGCGTTCGTTTGTTCCACGGTCGGATAAATTTTATGCATCCCCGATTCCGATTGCTGCAAAGAACAGGTCATAATCCAATAAACCCATCACCCCTTTTCTCTTGCAGCGATTTTTGGAGGAAATTGGCTTACAACAAATTACGACCTTCGTTTGAGTCAGTCAGTCTCACTACTAATAGATTTTATTTTTGCAAAGTTGAATGACACATAAAATATCCTGCCCACTGCCATCTCATACCAGTATATATAATCTTATATTCTAACGTCCGCCTCAATAATTCGGCGGCTTCTTCATAGCAGGCTGCTGTCCAGCTGGTCCATCTTCGATCTCCACAACTGACTCTCTAGCCTTCCTTTTCCCCGAAACCCCTGGCTCACGATTAATCTTCCTGACAGATTTTCCAGCCAGAACATCCACGCCCGAAAGCTCCGGGTCAAGCACAATCTCATAGTCGGCATTAATCCCATCAAGCACGTCCATAACCGTTGGGGGCACTCCGCCAACAGCTTCCCCCCCAGCAGCGCCTAACCCATAGCCTGCGCTATTCCGACGACTCGCAAACTCAATCTCCTCGACCTGGACCCCCTCATCCTCGTCGTCCGATATAATGGCAAACTGGTCGCCATCGCTCATGTCGTCCCAGTCAGGAATATCCGTTTGCGTGCCAGCATTTCTGACTTGTACGACGTTGGGCTTTGCCGGCCGATAGAGACCGCCCTCGCATGCCTCGCCGTACTCGTCGGTCACAGAGCCGGATCTTAGCTCCGTGAGGTCGCCGGGATGGAGGTCGGTCTGGTTGCGACGGGTGGGCTTTGTGGTGTTGTGGTTCTCGAGGGCCATAGGTGGTTCCATCGCAGATTCATTGGAGGGGACAGCGTTAATGCCTTCACCGTGTTAGCTCACCATAGTACGCCTTTGTGAGGGTGATCGAAATACCTTCGCTGTTGATTCGTTCAGTAGAAAGAGCAGAGTTGCCGCCGCTAGATGCGGCCAGTTGTTCGTCCTGCGTATGCATTTTCGCTCATGACCTGCTGTAAAATGATATAAAGGTGATTAGGGATCTTAGAAATATATATGAAACCAGCCAGCGACGCAGGCGAGTGGCGGCATTTTGTTAACTCTAGAGTTGGATGTAAGCACGTGTGTAAACGGTGAGTAATTGACTTTGAGATTTGTGAGGAAGGATTGGGAGATTGGCCCAGAGATGTCCATCGAAGTGGGTGAATGATGACGAAGTAGTTGGAGACTAAATCATGACGAAGTTATTTGACGATATTGACAAGAGGATATAACTAGAAGGCAATTCCAAATCCCTAGAGGCTGTTGATCCGAAGAGGTCCAGCTAGATTAGCACTAATGTTAGCTCTCATAATCAGCCCTCGAGCATCATCACTATCACGTGTTTCTCATAGTGTGGTCAATGAAGGAGCCCGTATAATAATGTATTGCCAAAACAAACTTCCGAAAGCCGACTGACACCAGAGCTGGGATATCGACAAAAATATGTTGCATAGTACAAATGAACACCCTTCCGTTCTCCGCTCCCTGGCAGACTCCTATCGTAGACGCCTTAGTGAGACATTACCGCCTTCCGTCCAACTCTCTACTTGCGCTCGGGGTACTTGTTCTTGAAGAGGTACCTGGAGTGATGATTAGCACAGAAAGCCCCGTCCAAAAGTAGGGATATGTTATCTTACTTGCTGAGGTAGAAGTCGCCAGCAGCGAACAACCCAACAAGTCCAGTCCAAGCACCAACAACCTTCCAGGTCAACTCTCCATTAATGTACTTCCTGTACGCGCCAAATCCAAGACCCGCGCTCAGGGCGGCAACGGCAACAGCGTTGCCGATGAAGACGGGGTTATCAGAGTTCTTCTCGATTCTGTCGGCAGCCTTCTTGGCCTTCTCCTTGGCCTGCTGCTCCTTCTCGGCGAACTGCTTCTTGAGCTTCTGCTCCTCAGCAATAGCCTTAGCCTTTAAGGACTCGGCTTCGCGCTCGATGCGCTCGGCCTGCGAGCTGGTCTGCACATCGTGCTCCTTGAAGTCGGAGGGGACAGTGTGAACGGACTCCGAGTCGACGTCGATGAGGGAGGCGGTGGATGCTTCGCTGTGCTCAATCTCCGGGGGTGCTGGTGCGCGGGCCTGGAAGTTACTCGTTAGTAAAAAGGAGACGATGTCGCAAGATGAAGTGATTCGCGCGTACCTCCTCTGGGGATTGCCTTGGGCCCTTTGATGCTGCTGCGGCGTACGACATGACTGCTGGTGCTAGTTAGCTATTGTTCCTCAGTCCATATGCGCGTACGGTGAAGGCTTTCTCACCTGCTTTGAATGTTTATCGGTGGTGGTACAGTGCGGTGATTGAAGCTAGGAGGTGGAGAGATGATATTTAAGTCAAGGCGGAAGAAGTCGCGTGGAGTTATTCGCTCAATAGCGTCTGGCTGGGAAGGTGGAGTCCTAACGGCGATCGGGAAACATGGCACAAGCAAATGCGAGCTTGGGAGTGGCTGCAGCGCTTCGCTTATCTAAATGTCTTGGATTACAGTGCGACAAAAAGTGATGACGTATGAGGCACTTCAAAGTGAACAGTAACTGAGAAAAAATTAATGCGATTTATTTATTTTCTCACTCGCCCGACTTGGTAGTTCTTTGTGGTGGATGGGTCACTGCTATACCGCCTTCCATTGTATTATTATGGGGATGGAGTTTGGGTAAGTACTTTTTGGCATTTTTCTATTGGTTCCATTGCTGGTCACTATTTATCAGATTTGAAACGGCGCCTTGAAATAAGGGGTCTGATGAGTAGGGGACACTCTCCCAGGAGCTGTCACGGGAGGCACGCAAGCAGAGTCACTATCCGGTTCTCTCCAAAATTCTGATGGCTGTGTCTGAAGTAGGATTGCGCGGTTCACCACGATAGCTCTGCTGGAGCTCCACGTTGAGCCAGGCCGTTATTCTCGCAGTGCTTTTAACCAAAGATTCGCGCAAACCATCCACTCATCCGCCGCCCATATAGTTGCTGTTCTTATCCAGGCAGATTTGACTTTTGTCAGTCGAGTTCGCGGTTGATGAGGACAACTGTTCTCGACTAGCACATGCCCAGGCCTTTCATCCCCGGTCATTTTCCATCCACAGCGGCGTTTTCATGCAGTATATGTCGTGTTTTCGTAGCATGAGTATCAGCTTCTCGATCTGCTCCGTTTAAAGTCCATTGGGGTTTATCGCTCTTCGCCTTAGTCTGCAGATGAATCTGTTTCTGGGCCGCTCTGTCGTCGACAATCTTGATGTACGCCAAAACTTGGACGGCTACAATCACCGCAGTGTAGCTCCAGCACAATGAATCGTGGGTGTGCACATAGAAGTATGGAAGCTGATTTCCTGGAGGTCCACAGTCCTCCATCCATTTGTACCGCGAGTAAGATGCAATGGTCGACATCGCCGATGGTATATAGTGCGACGCATATGTGTTGAATCCGTGGAGGAGTATTACAGGGTTCAAAACGATACCCGGTAGCAGATATGAAGAGGTGAATGAAGTTCGCATTTGAGGGTATAACTGTATGTTGAAATCGTCAGGGCGAGAGAAGACGGTAAACCGGTATAAGGTTCCTGGACGCTGGATATAAGAGCCGCCGCTGTAGAAGGCTCGATGTTATTGTTTTGTAACGAGGGTGCACTTGTCGGAGTTTGGGGATTTTGGATAATAATGACACTGGCAATTTTGGGAATCTGTCCAGAGATGGGCGGCAAGAGTGCCTTGGCGCTCTCATTGTGATTCTCCGCTGTTCTTGATGCGTCGTTTATTCGCGGCAGAATAATGACGACAGGTACTTTGCGGGATTTAGAACTCTTTAGGACTCTTTAGGACTCAGGGGGATTCTTAGTTATTTATGGATCAACAACAGGATGCGGAAAACATGTTGTTGGGAGAGGAGGTGGAGTGCAGTTCAATCGTATTGTGAGATTCCCATGAATCTACATCAAAAACAAAATGCTGATATTGATAAGAAACAGCCCAAAGTAACCTACATGCAGGAGCGGGTGGTACCTGAACACATAATTGTTGAAGGCGTTAGGGTCCATTGCTCTTGCCAATTATCAGAACCGCCCCGTTTTAAGCTGATTTCCTATTTAGTTAATTCCGTAGTATTTATTAACTGGTCCGTGATAACAATGCGCTCCCACCAACAAATTCAACAAAACATCGCGAATACCTCAAAATAAAAATCTGAGGATTTTTCAAAAATATGAAACAGATGATTAACTCCCGCAAAATAGTTGGCAGTTGGCAATGTAGCGAAATACAAGGCATTTGAGAATTCCCCTTGTTAACTCCTTCGGCCTTTGCCGCCTTTAGCCACATGTCACCAGATGTGGAAGGCGGTCAGTACCAAGAACCGGCAGTATGCTCAATTCAAGTCCGGTACAAGCCACGTTTATCACACCCATGACGAACCTTTGATAAAAGAAAGCTATCTGTCTCCCTAGCTGTCAACAAACCGCGCCTATACCGAAACTGCGCACAACACAAGACGTCTCCGTTAATTTTACGACTACCGTCACGATGGTTTGTCTGCACCTTCACATCACCACCGGCTTACTCTAACACTTACTACTAGAACTCCGTCTTCAACACCGCCCTCAAACAATCCACCTCCCTCCGCACCGACCTCGCCACTCTCTCCTCCAACCCTCTATCCGCCCCAGCATCTCTCACCGGCCAAATATCCGCATCCCTAACCTCCTTCTCCCGCACACTCGACTCCTACGCCGACCTCGCCAAGCACGAGCTCAACACCCAGAAAGCCGAGAAGGCAACCGAGCGCCTCACAAACTTCCGCCACGACCTCGCAGACTACAAGTCGCAGTTCGAGCGCGTAAAGAAGGACCGCGAAGACGCCACAGCACAGTCAAACCGCAGCGAGCTGCTCGGTCGTCGGCCCCACCATGGCGGTTCCAGCACCCCCGAAAATCCCTACGCGAATGCCCAGGTGAATAGGAATGCGCAGGCGCATAACCCCTGGGCACCGAGCAGCGTGGGTGGACAGCAGAGCATGAGTATGGGGAGTGGAGAGGCGACGAGAGAGGCGCACGCGTTGCGCGAGCAGAACTTCTTTGGGAATACACATAGTGCCCTGGATGAATATTTGGCGAGAGGACAGGCTGTGCTGGGAGATTTGGGCCAGCAGAGGGAGATGCTTAAGGGGACACAGAAGAGGCTATACAGTGTGGCTAATACGCTTGGGATAAGTGGTGATACGATACGGTTGGTGGAGCGGAGGGCTAAGCAGGACAAATGGATCTTTGCGGCTGGGGTGGTGATTTTCTTCACGTTTTGCTTCTTGGTGTTGAAGTACCTAAGGTGATGGTACCCCTGGAAGGAAAGGAGGAGGAATATGCGTAATGATTTGGAAGAATGGGAAGCTATCTTGACGAACCCTCCTGAATTTGGGTTATAGAAGCGAGGCGTTTGGAACCAAAGCTGTACGAATACCTTGCATAGAAATTATATGGCATCAGACTGCTTTAAACTGCTGAATGTGTCCCTTTTGTGGTTGAGTTATGCTAACGCACAACATTTGAAATCTAAGACTGGATTTTAAATTATTTTTTATCTGTGATTATATTATTCCTCGTCCATATCCAAATCAATCGTGAACAAGACATCTTCATCTGTCGTGATAGTAACCTCTGCCTTATCCACCAAATTGCTCGTGCTCACCTGCCCCCCAAATCTCGTCTCCCAATCCTCAACATCCCACCTCAGCCCCTTCGTCGTGATCTTCGCTGGCACGCCCACCGGCAGAATCCCAATATTCTTCCCCAGTACCCGGGCCTCGGGATTCTTAACAACGATCTGATGCGTGCCCGCCGTCAGGAGAAACGTAATCGCCGAGCTGGAGACTAGGTAAATTCGTCCCTTCGGATACATCTGAGGTCCCTTGTACAGGTGGTGCAGAATAGACAGTCCCTGGTCCACTCGGCCCCCTAAGCCACCCAGTACGACGATATCAGGGGCGGAATTACACTTTGGTAGGTAGTGTTGCGAGGTGTATGAAACACACTTTGTGAAGTCCGTAGAATACTGATCTGGGTCCAAAACGACGTCCGTGGAGTGAGCGAGAGCCCATGATCTAGTGGTCTGATGCAGGGAGTCCAGATCGCCGTGGATCACTTCAAGTGGCTGGATGGGCGTTAAAAAGGAGCTGGGATAGGGGGACACGTGATTCAACATTTGACACGACAAGGTAGGCTGCGCTGGGGAGTACTGACGATCTTCTTTACAAGGTTCTCGAAAGTGCTATCGCCATGGAATACTTTGTGTAGCCTGTTTCCACCTCCATCTGCCGCAATTCGGTACCCAGCTGCCTTTAGTTAGTAAATGTCCTGCGTGGCTGCAAAGGTTGCCATAATATACCTCTCTGCCATAGCGACCTGAGCAAATCCAAATTGTCAAGAGGTTGATTTAGAGTCAGCAAGGCAAATCCTTCATAACCATGATCATGAGATATGAGTCTCGCCGGATCCCATTTTTGGACGACGTGGCTCACGCCACCTGTCGAATTATCCATCAGAATTAATTTTGATAGGCAGCTTTCTCCAAGAAATAAGCCGTCCAGTGTTTAGCAAGTTTTTAAAAATAAATATCAATATTTGGAGAAATGGCAGCAAATGGTGTAAAATGATTGGGTTATCATGCTTGCCCTCAGAAAAAGAAATGACGTCCAGTGGCTGAGGCGATTATTAGCGATAAAAGGGGGCTGTCTTGGTAGTCAAAAACCACCCTTTCTGGGTGATATTTCGTGGTGATTGTGCATTTTGAGTCATATAATTTGAATCTAACACTATTATCTACAAAAATAATAGCAATATATGCCATAATGTTTAGCTCAGCTTTGATATAAATGTGAAATGGGGGGGTAAGGTACCATTTCACGTGACCTCGTGACGAGCAGACTAAAATGAACTAAATCCAACTGGGCACAGGCTCGGGCGCCGCGTGGTGCCGACTACCTGACAAAATCCCATAATTGTGGCTCGAAGCGGAGGTTTGGAAACCCAAAGGCCACATAGACTCCCGCCGTCGCGACACTCAACAGTAACGTCGACAAACCAGGGACAGCACAGATGTCGACTTAATATTTAGAAATAGCTGTCTTTCGCTTCTCTTTCGGGAATTACTTTTCTGCATCATGGCGCCCCTCGTCGATAATCCGCAGATTGCAGCTGCGACATTACACAATCCGCTGCCTTTATACTTGCACACTTATGTTTGGCCGTTTATGGTCATTTGGCCTGTCTTCTTCAGATATTATCTCTCCGAGGAGCTGTACGATAAGCACATTGGAGGCCAGGAATGGACCTTTGTCTGGTGCGGCGCAATAATTACGGTTCAGAGTCTGGTTTGGCTCAGCACAAACTGGAACGTCAACTTGAAGTCATTGTTCACTTCTACCACCGCCAAAACTGTGAAGGAAGCTCAATTGATCAAAGTCCTGCCAGTTGCAAACGCCGGATCCTCCGAGATCTGTAAGATTGTCAGAGATAATGTATGTTTACCTTGCCCCAAAATCAATATTATGACGCTGACAGTACCAGGCTGGGGGCAAACCCAACACCTCCTTCCTCTTCCAAAAGCGCCGATTCCTCTACAATGAGAAGTCCAACTCCTTCTCGCCATTGACCTATGCGATCGATGCCGAGCCAAAGCCACGCATCGATACTTTCCAGAATTCGAGGGGTATCTCATCGTCATCTGAGCTCTCAAGGATCCAACAGCATTATGGCAACAATACTTTCGACATCCCGGTCCCTACCTTCCTCGAGCTGTTCAAGGAGCATTCTGTCGCTCCTTTCTTCGTGTTCCAGATTTTCTGCGTCGGACTGTGGATGTTGGACGAATACTGGTACTACTCGCTCTTCACCCTCTTCATGTTGGTCGTGTTCGAGAGTACTGTCGTCTGGCAGCGCCAGAGGACCCTGAATGAGTTCCGCGGAATGAGCATCAAGCCTTACAACATCTATGTCTACCGCGAGAATAAGTGGATCGAGACGGAAAGCGACAAGCTTCTTCCAGGCGACCTTGTTTCTGTTGGCCGAACCAAGGAAGACAGTGGTGTTGCTTGCGATATGCTCTTGGTTGAGGGAAGCGCTATCGTCAACGAGGCTATGCTTTCTGGCGAGAGTACACCACTGTTGAAGGATTCTGTACAGCTCCGCCCTGGTGATGCCCCAATCGAACCCGAGGGACTTGACAAGAACGCATTCCTATACGGTGGCACCAAGGTGCTCCAGGTTACCCACGCCTCCAGCGATGAAGAACGACCAAAGCTCGCCTCTGGCGTCCCAACCCCACCTGATAATGGAGCCATGGCTATTGTTGTTAAGACTGGGTTTGAGACTTCTCAGGGAAGCTTGGTCCGCACTATGATCTACTCTACCGAACGTGTGTCTGCCAACAACGCGGAGGCTCTGTTCTTCATTCTGTTCCTCCTTGTCTTCGCAATTGCCGCATCTTGGTACGTTTGGGACGAGGGTGTGAAGAAGGACCGCAAACGCTCCAAGCTTCTCCTTGACTGTGTCTTGATCGTCACTAGTGTTGTCCCACCTGAGCTTCCCATGGAGCTCAGCTTGGCTGTCAACACTTCTCTGGCTGCCTTGAGCAAATACGCTATCTACTGTACTGAGCCTTTCCGTATCCCATTTGCCGGACGCGTCGATGTTGCCTGCTTTGATAAGACTGGTACTTTGACTGGCGAGGATCTCGTCGTCGAAGGTATTGCTGGACTGGGACTTGGCCACAGCGGAACCGATACACCACGTGAGAACGATGGTGCTCACAGCCACATCACAAAGGTTTTGGATGCCGGACTCGAGACCACTCTGGTTCTTGCTACTGCTCACGCATTGGTTAGACTCGATGAGGGCGATATCGTTGGTGACCCTATGGAAAAGGCAACTTTGACATCCCTTGGATGGAAGCTTGGAAAGAATGACACCCTCAGCAGCAAGTCTGTTGTTGGCGTGTCGAAGGGACCAAACGCCATTTCTGCAAACACTGTGCAGATCAAGCGCCGCTTCCAGTTTTCCTCTGCCCTCAAACGCCAAAGCTCCGTTGCAACTGTTACTTCCGTCGATCCCCAGACATCCAAGAAGACGAGATGTACTTTCGTCGCTGTTAAGGGTGCCCCAGAGACAATCCAGAAGAGACTCGTTAATGTACCAGCTGATTACGAAGAGACTTTCAAGTACTTCACAAGGAAGGGCTCCAGAGTCCTTGCTCTTGCGTACAAGTATCTCACCACGGACAATGAACTCGGATCTGGAAAGATTAACGAACTTAAGCGCGAGAAGGTTGAAGAAGACCTCATCTTCGCCGGTTTCCTCGTCCTGCACTGCCCACTCAAAGATGACGCCAAGGAGTCTGTCCGCATGCTCAACGAGAGCAGCCATCGTGTTGTTATGATTACCGGTGACAACCCTCTTACTGCTGTCCACGTTGCAAGGGAGGTTGAAATTGTCGATCGCGATGTTCTCATTCTGGATGCCCCCGAGCATGATGATTCGGGTGAAAAGCTGGTCTGGCGTAGCGTCGACGATTTGGTCAGCATCCCCGTCGATCCTACTAAGCCTCTTGACAAGGAAATCCTTGCTTCCAAGGATCTCTGCGTTACTGGTTATGCACTGGCAAAATTCAAGGAACAACCTGCTCTGCTCTCTCTGATTAGACACACCTGGGTGTATGCCCGTGTGTCTCCAAAGCAGAAGGAAGAAATTCTCATGGGCTTGAAGGAACTCGGTTACTACACTCTTATGGCTGGTGATGGAACCAACGACGTTGGCGCCCTGAAGCAAGCTCACATTGGAGTTGCACTTCTCAACGGAACCAAGGAGGACTTGAACAAGATCAGCGAACACATGAGAAACAACAGAATGAAGGAAGTGTACGAGAAGCAGGTCGGCGTCATGAAGCGCTTCAACCAGCCAACCCCTCCAGTCCCGATCCTGATTGCGCACCTCTATCCTCCTGGACCGTCCAACCCACAGTATGAAAAGGCCATGATCCGTGAAGCAGAGAAGAAGGGTATTGCCATTCCAACTGCGACTACTGAGGCTGGCAAGGAAAACGGAGTCGAAACTGTTACATCCCCTGCCGCTCAAGCCCTTATTGATGGTTCAACTCACAAGCGCCAAGAGCAAATGAACAAGGCCGCTTCCCTCGCCGACTCTCTGACTGCTTCCATGATGGAGGCCGAGCTTGATGACGAGCCACCGACCATCAAGCTTGGTGACGCCTCTGTTGCCGCTCCGTTTACCAGCAAGCTCGGCAATGTTATCGCTATCCCGAACATCATCAGACAAGGTCGCTGCACCCTCGTTGCTACCATCCAGATGTACAAGATCCTCGCACTTAACTGCCTTATCAGCGCTTACAGTCTGAGTGTCCTGTACCTTGAGGGTATCAAGTTCGGTGATGGACAGGTTACCATTAGCGGCATGCTCATGAGCGTCTGCTTCCTTTCCATCTCCAGAGCCAAGTCTGTCGAGGGTCTTTCCAAGGAGCGCCCGCAGCCAAACATCTTCAACGTCTACATCATTGGATCCATCCTCGGCCAGTTTGCCATTCACATCGTCACTCTGATCTACATCGCCCGTCTGTGCGATACCATTGCACCGTAAGTACCCATTCCTATCCTAGCGAAGAACCCCATACTAACTATCCCAGACGCGACAAGGACATCGACCTCGAGGGCGAATTCGCACCATCTCTGCTCAACAGCGCCGTCTACCTCCTGCAGCTAATCCAACAAATCTCCACCTTCGCAATCAACTACCAGGGCCGACCCTTCCGCGAGAACCTCTCCGAGAACCGCGGCATGTATCTCGGGATCCTGGGTGTCTCCGCGCTCGCCTTCTCCTGCTCCACCGAGTTCATCCCCGAGCTCAACGAGCAGATGAAGCTCGTCCCCTTCACCTCGGACTTCAAGGTCCGCATGACGGCGACCATGCTGGTTGACTATGTGGGCTGCTACGTCATTGAGAAGTCCCTCAAGTGGGGCTTTAGCGACTACAGGCCTAAGGATATTGCGATTAGGCGCCCGGAGCAGCTGGCTAAGGAGGAGGCGAGGAAGGCGGTCGAGGCGGTGGAGGCGAGGAGGAAGAAGGCGGAGGACGATGAGAGGAAGGAGAAGGAGAAGATTGAGAAGGCCGAGAAGGCGTTGGCGGATATGAGGGCGAGGTGGAATAGGTAGATTTGTGGGTGGGGGGTTGAGTATACATACTTAGTGAGAGTTGATAGAATGTAATGATAGGCTTTTGTTTACTCTTATAATAATCATTATACTGGTTTGCAGTGTCGAAATTTCGTCTCAGGGGTCTGGAGGGAGTGTTCTAGTGATTATGTCCCTACTTGCTGATTATAGTTTCTGGCGCGTGGATGTCATGGAAACCCCGAATCTCACTTTGAGGCAGGTGCATTCAAATTTCAAATCAGCACAATGGAGAAGAAATGTCTCGCAAAGAGTCTTAATGACTACTATTCAATTGGATATCTAAACTAACTATGGACTTTGTGATAACAAGTCACTACCAGCGTAATACATCATCGACAATCCCATCCCATCCCATCCACTTTTCCTAATCCCAGCCCCAGCCCATCTTCCAGTCTCCCCCCCTAAGCACTAACAACCGTCTCACCACCCGGATAAGTCGCCTCATACTCCACCACCAACCTACACCCTCTCCCGGGGTTCATCTTAACACTAAAGCTAATCTCCCCCCCCTTCTTCGCCGTCGCAACAGCAGACCCCCACTTCCCATCCTTCGCATAAACACCCGCCCTCACCGCGGCCGCCGTCCCGCCGCTCTCCCTCGCCTTATCCCCCTCCTTCGGCACCCCCGCCGGCACTGGGTCGCCACCAACATGCAGGCCCCTCGGCGTGAGGATCTCGATTCTCAACCGCTCTTCCTCGCTGATCGGCACCTGTTCCAGCAGCGTGAGTTCAACGGGGCTGTTGCTCTTGGTATTCGTGAGCGTAGCCACGCGGGTGAAGACCTCGCAATTCTCCTTCGTAAAGAGACCCGTTGAAGAGCGCTGCACGGACGGCCGCGCGTAGCCCACCGTGACGGCGGGGTCGACGCCGAGGTTGAGGGTGAAGGAGTCGCCGGCTGTGCAGCGGGGGATGGTTGATTGACCCAGGAAGGAGCCGTCGACGGTGAGGCCCGCGCTGCCTTTTAGGAGCGTGATCTTGGAGGTGTTGCGTAGTTTGGCTTTGAGGAAGGCGGCGGCGCGCAGCTTGGGAACGACGATGTGGTTGAATGCCACGGATTTGAATTCGACGCGCGCGATCTTGTGCTTGGTTGTTGTGCTGACGGGGGCGAGGGTCTTGAGCGTGGGGAGGTCGTAGGTGGTTGTTAGGCCGGACTCTTCGAAACTGCTTTCCTCGAAGGAGAGCGCGGGTTCGATCATGCCTGCAAGGGTGGCGCCATCGGCGTCTTCGACGGCGTAATTGCTGTTAGACAGCCCGTCCTCATGGCACTCGACATCGGCTGGAATGTCGAATCTATTGGATATCTTTTTCTTGCTCGCCACTCTAGAACGCGCTTCTGGAACAGCTGTCTGTGGTGCCGAAGCACTTCCGAAAAGACTAGGCCCTCCTGGAGCAGCCGGCGGTGGTGGTGCTGGCCCTGCTCCGCCACCAAATAGCCCACCACTCCTTGGAGCGGCCCGCGACATCATGGCCATTGCGGGTTGGGGGGCTTGAGCGAAGGGGGAGGCTACGAATGACGACGTCGGATCGTTGGCTTCTTGGCGAGTACGCGATACTTGCTGGGCAAACATGTTCGTTCTCATGTGATCGATCCCGAAAAGCTCATTTCGCGGCTGGTAGATCTGTGGCGGGAGCTCGTGGCGGTGTTGGTTGGCTTCGTTTATCTCGTAGCTTGGCTGGAGTGCTGCGTTGTAGCCCCGGTTGGGTTCGCCCTTGATGAGGCGAAGGTGCCATGGCTGGAGCTTGGGGATGGTGTCCGAGAGGCCCTGGTAGGAGGACTGCGAGGTTGAGAGGACAACCTTGGCGTCGCGCCAGGTCTCGGATGTGATGTTGGTGAGCTCGGCGGAGTAGTCGAGCATGGCTGTGTTGGTGACCGTGTTGAGACTCAAGTCGTATCGTGGGGTCCAGGACGCAGAGTAGGTGATGTAGGAAAGCGAGAGATTGACCTCCGCAAGGTCAAATGGTTCATCGGGTTTGGTGACTTCCGGGACTTTGACAGTGCTGTCGATGGAGCTGCGTCTCGAGGAAGCCGGCGTAAACCCAGAAGGTGCTTCCAGGCTGATTGTAACCTTGAATACCTTCTTCGGCCAAAACTTGACTCGCTCCCTCCGGATCCTGGCCTTCTCCTCTTGCTTCTCGCGCTTCTTGCGCTCTTCCTTCTCTCTCGCCTTGGCCTTCTCCTTTTCTGCCTTCGCCTTCTCCTTCCGCGACTCTCGAGTGAGCCGACGCTCCTCTTTGGCCAGCTCCTTGAGTTTCTCGCGGATTTCCCGAGTTCGCTCTTCCGCCGACGTCCACTCTGCGAAAATCTTTGCCCGCTCGTCACGGTAGCCATCGGTTACCTCGGTCAATTTGATTGGGACCTTGGTGTTGCTAGCCTGGTTTGTGAGATACAAATCTACCATAGCCAGCCGTTGGGAGACATTATTTTGGATCTCATTTTGTTGCGTGATTTCGCTCCTGAGCTTCTTCATTTCGTCGGCGATCTCCTTGGGCCTGCCTGTCGGTTTCTCTTCCTCTTCCTCAGACTCCTCGGAGTCGTCCTGGTCGGACTCATCCTCGTCAGGGTAGATGTCAGCGAAAACTTCTGGGTTTGGCACTAGCTCAACGGTGAGATCAGTGATGGTAGCCGCTCCGGTCCCATCAACTTTGATGGAGTGCTCATCGCAGGTGGGAGTCAGTCCGATGATAGTGACTTGGTTTGGGCCAGGCTATTGTTACGTGTCAGTCATAATTCTGTTTCATAATTAGAGGAATAAACTTACCTTGAGCGAAACGCCGTTAACGTTGCGGACAACCTGGGCCTTGGTAGGATACAAAGTAACGCTCTTCGTGCCCAACTTCCTTATGGTGAACTCTTGTTTTGGGATCTCAGCCTCCATGGTGAGCTGTGAAGATACTGGAGAGGGGCAGATATGAGAGAAACGATCAGTGCGAAATCGATTTGATACCAGCAAGATTCTCAATACAGTTGCAAATGACAAATATGGGGTTTTGGTTCTGGGATGTGAAGTATAGAGAGGAAGAGGAAGAGAACTACGAGGAGAAGAAAAGAGACAGATACTTATAAGGCCTGGCTAGACAAAGGAGGATGAGCCATCGCCATCTTGGAAAGCCCATGCATGCATGTGCATGTTGGTGCCTGGGTGGTACTGAGCTAGCAGCGAAGCATTGAAAGGCGGGGCAGCTGTAGGGGGCTGTAGGGGCCAATTGGGAACAAACAAGCCGTCGTACCGGGACAGTTGGGGTAAAAGAAAGGTACGTACCACACCATACACACGCCAAACGAACACCACCGTAGCTGAGACGAGGTTGAATAAAACACGATTTTATACGAGTAAACAAACGAATAACAGGCACCACTTTACTAGATACTATAGAGATTAACTGCCCAGCATTCATTTACTTGATATTCCCCTTTTTTTCCCTTCCATGACGCGTACAATCCCTCCGCTCCACGACGATATCCGAAGCTATCCAGACCTGTCCCGCAGATCTCTATACGCATGGGGAGTAGCAGCTGTGGCGGGATGACTGGACTATGTGGGCTGCCTGCATCATATCGTTGACCCTAACGCACAGCCTCACTCGTACAGCGCCACATTTTCTCCTCATCTCCCCCAATTTTCCCCTCATTTGCGATTATTTGCTTTTTGGGTCGATGATTGTGGCGTGTGGGCTGCCTTGATGGATTGATTGCTCGGATGGCCGAAACTGCAAATTCTGGCTCGACGGCCTACATATCACAATATTCAACCCCAATTGCTGATGTTATATAAAGGCAGTTTGATTCACAAGTGAGGTGCAATGCAGTATTATCATGCACGATGGGAACTGGAGTGGGGAAGACAGCTTCAAGATTTTAATGCAGTCTCCTGAATTTATATTCCTCAGGGTATACATAGAAAAATTTGTTTGTTGTACAAAGTGTCAGCGCCGTCTCCCATCATTATAGCCCTTGCCCTCTCCTCCTCTACAGCATCAGCTCAAGGGGGTTCTCCACAACCTTCTTGAACTCGCGGATCCACTCGCCGCCAACAGCACCGTCCACAACCCTGTGGTCGAAGCTGCCGGTGACAACGATCTGGTCATCCCACTCAATGGACGATCCCTCCTCGGTCTCGACGGGGATGGCAACCTTCTTGGTGGTGCCGACGGCGAGGATACCTGCCTGGGGTGGGTTGATGACGGCAGTGAAGCGGTCGATGGCAGAGTTCATGCCCATGTTGCTGATGGTGAAGGTTCCGCCCTGGTACTCCTCTGGCTTAAGCTTGCCATCTCTGGCGCGCTTGCCGAGATCCTTGACGGCGGCAGAGATGCCAGCGAGGCCAAGTCCCTCAGCGTTCTTGACGATAGGGGTCATAAGACCGACTGGGGTCGAGACAGCAACGCTGATGTCAACGTTGTTGAACTGGCGGATGGAACCATCTCTCCAGCTGGAGTTGACGGTGGGGACCTTCTTGCAGGCAACAGCGCAAGCCTTGATCAAGAGATCGTTGACGGAGAGCTTGTACTGTCCATCAGCAGAAGCGTTGAGCGACTGGCGAAGTTTGAGGAGCTTGGTGACGGAGACCGACGAGGCAACGAAGAAGTGTGGGCTCTGGTTCCACGACTCCTGGAGGCGGTTGCCAATGATCTTGCGCATGGACGAGGTCTCAGTGTCCTTGTACGAGGCAGCGGCGGGAGCGGCGGCGGCACCAGCGGCAGCACCACCCGACGATGCCTTCTTGACATCCTCCTCAGTAATGCGTCCACCAGATCCAGTGCCCTTGACGGAGCCGATCTTGACACCCTTTGACACAGCCAAGCGCAGAGCAGCGGGGCTGGCGTTGGGCTCACGGTCTAGGGCAGGCTGGAGCTTGCCCCCGCTGGAGGTCGACTCTTCAGCAGCAGGTGTTGGGGCTGGCTTGGGGGCCTCTGGGGTCGACTCCTTGGACTCCTTGGACTCCTCCTTTGGTGGCGCAGGGGCCGATTGTCCGCCAGCATCCTCGATTGTGAAGTCCGCGAACGCCGATGCGTCCTCCCCCTCTTCGATCATGACCGCGATTGGCTGTTGTCGGATCAGCGGGATGCTTCAAAGTATCATTGGTATGTGAATCGGGGACTTACGTTGCCAACAGCGATGTCCTTTGAGCCAGAATCCTTCAGGATCTTGGCCAAAACACCCTCCTCCTGGAACTCAAAGTCCATCTGTGCCTTATCTGTCTCGATCTCCACCAAGACATCACCAGGTGCGATTGCATCACCAGCCTTCTTCTGCCACTGGCCAATGTTACCGGCAGTCATCGTTGGCGACAGCGCCGGCATCGAGACGACGGAGTGTGGTGGGTATGACTTCGCAGCGTAACATCTTGCGAATTGGTAGGGCAGGTTTGTGGACTGAAGCGCCCGTCGCCTGAGAACTGCTGTGAACATTGTGACGATGGAGCGCTCGCTGCTCACAAACGTTGAAAGTAAAGAACAGTAGAGAAAGAGGATACCTCAATTGATAAATATGAGGAGAGAGGAGAAGGAAGAGCGAGCCGTGTGGATGGAAATTGTGTGGCTCGACGGGACTTGGAGACCGCTCGAATTCAAAATGTCGCGGATATGTTGGGTTGAACTCCGAAGCTTGACGATTTTCCGCAATCTCACTCTAGTCGCATAGGGAATAGCTCATTCAACACTCGATGGAGGATTTTGATTGGATAAGGCGGGTTAATAATCGACCGAATTTCCGACCGGGCTGTACGGGCTTCTCGGCGGGAGGAGCCATTTGTACCATTGTACCATGGGGGGGGACAAGTATCAAGGTACCCAGTAGCCAGGTAGACGAGAATAGCAGTAAGGCACACCTGAACACCCAAGGACAGCCAGCGACCTGTCCTTGCCATAATAATTTCAGCCTCCCCACGTCCCAAGCTACTCGCTGATACGCGGCCATCGCGAATTAATTATATTTTATCTTTTCATAACGGCGCCCAGGTTCTTCTTCCTTTAACGATACCCCCAGGAACGAACCGCACGACTGGAATGGCTTAATGGGAGAAGTCGGAACGGACATCATGAGCTCCATCGTATTTGTTGTGTCAGCTCTGGATGCTATCGCCGCATCTAAGGAGGCGCACAAGAAGCCTCAACTCGGCGAGGCGACAAAGAAGGCACTCGCCGATATAAAAGCTCTCGAGCCTCAACTACCAGACCCGGAGGTCCTGTTTATTCCGCTGCAGCTTGCAACCCAATCGTCGAACATTGCGCTTACGACGACTGCCCTCGACTGTATTGGGAAGCTGATCAGCTATTCATATTTTTCACTCCCATCCACAACCCCGACAGAGAACGATGCCGACAAGGCACCCCTTATCGAGCGAGCAATCGACACAATATGCAACTGCTTCCAGGGCGAGAGCACGCCGGTAGAGGTCCAGCTCCAGATTGTGAAGTCGCTCCTGGCAGCTGTTCTGAATGACAAGATAGTGGTTCATGGAGCTGGCCTCCTGAAAGCTGTGCGCCAGGTTTACAATGTCTTCCTCTTGTCAAAAAACAGTGCCAACCAGCAGGTTGCGCAAGGCACATTGACGCAGATGGTCGGCACAGTCTTTGAGAGGGTCAAGACTAGGATACACATGAAGGAGGCCAGGGCAAACCTGTCGAAGCTTGGGAAGGATACTGCAAACGGCAGCTCCGTGACAGTTGATGCCTCGGAGTCTGAAATCAACGAAGACGCAGATACAGAGAAGGCGGAGGCGGATGCGGAACCAGAGACTGCCCCTTCAGGGGAAGAAGGCCCCAAGCTCACGCTCAAGGACCTCGAACACAGGAAAGACTTCGATGACTCGCATATGGGTGATGGACCTACAATGGTGACACAGCTGAAGCAGGCCAGAAAGGTTTCCCGGGCTACTTCAAACCAAACCTCGGTTGAAGACGGCTCGGATGAGAGCAACGATGATGAAATTGAGGACGAGGTCTACATCAGGGACGCATACCTCGTTTTCCGTTCATTCTGCAACCTGAGCACAAAGGTTTTGCCTGCGGACCAATTATTTGATCTGAAGAGCCAGGCGATGCGGTCGAAGCTGATCTCTCTGCATCTCATCCACACCCTGTTGAATAACCATGTCATGGTGTTCACCTCGCCGCTATGCACCATCACTAACAGCAAGAACAATGAGCAGACAAGCTTCCTACAGGCAGTTAAGTATTATCTATGCCTGAGCATTACGCGGAACGGTGCTAGTTCTGCGGACCGAGCTTATGAAGTATGCTGCGAGATTTTCTGGCTGATGCTGAAATATATGCGCGCCCCATTTAAGGTACGGGTCCTCTGTTGATGTTATAATTATATCGTTTCCTAACAAGCAAACTACAGAAAGAAATAGAGGTTTTCCTCAACGAAATATACTTTGCTCTTATTGAGAGACGAAGTGCCCCCCTTAGCCAAAAGATATACTTCATGGGCATCTTGCAGAGGTTCTGTGCTGACCCAAGAGCCCTTGTGGAAACCTATCTCAATTATGACTGCGATCGAGCAGCTCTAGACAATATGTTCCAAAGGCTCATTGAGGACCTTTCGAAGGCATCCAGCGCCTCTGTCACAATTAGCCCGATCCTCCAGCAACAGTACGAGGAGCGTGCAAACAAAGGCCCCATTGATTGGCAATCCAAGGGAGCGATGCCACCACCTCTTTCGACAATGTATATGAATAATTACAGCGACAATGAGTCGGAAGTGCCAAAAGAGTACATTGTGAAGCGCCAGGCCCTGGATTGTCTTGTGGAGACTCTAAGGTCATTGGTAAACTGGTCCCAACAAGGCATTGCCGATGTCACAGCACCACCGCCCGATAGCCAGGATCTTCGGGCTTCCACGGACGATTATAGGGCTTCAATTGACCCATCTGGAGAGTCAGCATCGAAGTCGGGCGAGGGCAACACTCCGTCTTCGGCCTCCACGCCTATCCCGGAGGATGACCCGGACCAGCTGGAAAAGGTGAAGCAAAGGAAAACTGAGCAGGCGAATGCCATCAAGTCGTTCAATTTCAAACCTAAACGAGGCATTAAGCTTCTACTTTCTGGTGGTTTTATTCCAAGCGAGAGCCCTGAAGATATTGCCAGATTCCTCTTGACGGATGACAGGCTGGATAAAGCCCAAGTTGGAGAGTTCCTCGGTGAAGGTGACCCAAAGAACATTGAAATTATGCACGCATTTGTGGATGCTATGGATTTCACCAAACGGCGATTTGTAGACGCACTTCGCCAATTCCTGCAGTCGTTCCGACTTCCCGGCGAGGCTCAGAAGATTGATCGCTTCATGCTTAAATTTGCCAATCGCTACGTTACCGGCAACCCCAACGCATTCGCAAATGCTGATACGGCATACGTGCTTGCATACTCCGTGATCTTGCTAAATACCGATCTTCACAGCTCCAAGGTCGCCAAACGCATGACCAAGGAAGATTTCATCAAGAACAACCGCGGTATCAACGACAACGCTAACTTGCCTGATGAATATCTGAATGGCATCTATGATGAGATTGCTGGCAATGAAATCGTACTGAGGAGTGAGCAAGAAGCCGCAGCTGCTATGGGAATTGCACCTCCGCAAACTGGCGGCGGCATTGCCTCCGGTCTTGGTCAAGCTCTTGCAACTGTTGGTCGTGACCTTCAGCGCGAGGCCTACTTACAGCAAGCTGAAGAGATCTCGATGAGATCCGAGCAGCTTTTCAAGACCCTCTTTAGAAACCAGCGTCGCAATGCTGCTAACTCAGGCGCCCCAAAATTTATCCCTGCTACGTCTTTTAAGCACGTTGGACCGATGTTTGAGGTCACATGGATGTCTTTCTTTTCTGGCTTGTCTGGGCAGATGCAAACCGCTCATAACTTGGAAATCATCAAGCTTTGCATGGAGGGTATGAAACTAGCAGTCCGCATTGCTTGTCTGTTCGACTTGGAGACCCCTCGCGAGGCATTCATATCTGCCTTGAAGAACTCTACCAACCTTAATAATCTGCCAGAAATGATGGCCAAGAACGTGGAAGCACTGAAGGTACTTTTGGAAATAGCCCAGACAGAAGGAAACGTCCTCAAGGGATCGTGGAAGGATATTCTTATGTGCGTCAGCCAGCTTGATAGGCTGCAACTCATCTCTGGGGGTGTCGATGAAAGGGCGATTCCAGATGTGTCGAAGGCCCGCATTGTGCCAACTCGACCTAATCCCGATGAGCCAAGAAAATCTACCGCGAGCCAAAGGCCGCGCCAGAGACCACGCTCCACCACGCAGACTGGCTACTCTGTTGAAATCGCACTTGAAAGTCGTTCCGACGAGGTCATCAAGGGTGTTGATAGGATATTCACCAACACCGCGAACTTGTCAGGCGAGGCGATTGTCCACTTTGTTAGAGCCCTGACGGAGGTCAGCTGGGAAGAGATCAAGATATCGGGACAGAATGAATCGCCGAGAACTTACAGTCTTCAAAAACTGGTGGAAATCAGTTACTACAACATGACCCGTGTTCGTTTTGAGTGGACAAACATTTGGGTTATTCTTGGCGAGCATTTCAACAAGGTTGGCACTCATAACAACACTGCCGTTGTATTCTTTGCCCTTGATTCTTTGCGACAATTGTCGATGCGTTTCATGGAAATGGAGGAGCTTCCTGGTTTTAAGTTCCAAAAGGATTTCCTCAAGCCGTTCGAGCACGTCATGTCATACAGCAATGTGGTTGCCGTGAAAGACATGGCGCTCCGTTGCCTTATCCAAATGATTCAAGCACGTGGCGAGAATATTCGCTCCGGATGGAGGACGATGTTCGCGGTTTTCACGGTGGCGGCGAGAGAGCCGTATGAGAGCATTGTCAACCTTGCATTTGACAATGTGAACCAAGTCTACAAGACCAGGTTTGGTGTTGTAATCTCACAGGCAGCATTCCCCGATCTCGTCGTTTGTCTCACGGAATTCTCAAAAAACATGAGGTTCCAGAAGAAGGGCCTTCAAGCAATGGAGACCCTCAAGTCAATTATTCCAAAGATGTTGAAGACACCCGAGTGCCCGCTCTCCCTGAGATCCACTGCCAATTCTGACGGCTCGATCCCGACAAAGGATGGTCCCAAGAATGAGCCAAGCCGTGCCTCGCAAGAAGAAGCCTTCTGGTTCCCAGTCTTATTTGCGTTCCATGATGTGCTCATGACCGGAGAAGACCTCGAAATCAGATCAAACTCTCTCAACTATCTCTTTGATTCGCTCATCAAGTATGGTGGTGACTTCCCACCTGATTTCTGGGACATCGTTTGGAGGCAACTGTTATACCCGATCTTCATGGTGTTGAAGTCCAAATCCGAGCTTTCGAATGTCTTAAAGCATGAAGAACTCTCAGTATGGCTATCAACGACCATGATCCAAGCGCTTCGCAGCATGATCACGCTATTTACACACTATTTCGAGGCCCTTGAATATATGCTGGATAGGTTTTTGGACCTTTTGGCACTTTGCATCTGCCAAGAGAACGACACGATTGCGAGGATTGGTAGCAACTGTCTGCAGCAGCTTATACTGCAGAATGTGACGAAGTTCAAGCCCGAGCATTGGTCGAAGGTGGTTGGATGCTTTGTCAACCTCTTCAAGAAGACCACAGCATACGAGCTCTTCTCTGCTGCGACCAACCCGTCCACCCCATCTCTTTCGGCGAGTGGCTTCGAAAATGGACAAGTCGATTCAGATGGCGGCGATAACCCGGAAGTATCTTCCTTGAAAATAAATGGTGCAAATGGAGCGAACGGCTCCGCTGGGTCAGATTCGGGAAGCATGTTGGACGATGAGGGTGCCGGACCGTCGGCGAACAACTCAGCCTCGGGATTGGAAGACTACAAGCCACAGAGTGATGTGCAACAACAGCCTATTCCGGTCACAGCAGCCCGTCGACGCTTCTTCAACCAGATCATTACTCAATGCGTCCTGCAGCTTCTGATGATTGAAACAGTCAACGAATTATTCTCGAACGATGCAGTATATGCTCAGATCCCTAGCCCTGAACTTTTGCGTCTCATGGGTCTGTTGAAGTCGAGTTTCCTTTTCGCAAAGAAGTTCAACAACGACAAGGACTTGCGTATGCGTTTGTGGAGAGAAGGCTTCATGAAGCAGCCACCGAACTTGCTCAAGCAGGAAAGTGGAAGCGCTTCGACTTATGTTAGTATCCTCTTGAGGATGTATCACGATGAGAGCGATGAGAGGAAGCGCAGCCGCAACGACACCGAGGCAGCACTCGTGCCTCTATGCGCAGACATCATTCGCAGCTATACGATGTTGGATGAAGAATCGCAGCAGAGGAACATCATCGCGTGGAGACCTGTGGTTGTTGATGTGATTGAGGGTTATACCAACTTCCCAGAGGATGGGTTTACGAAACAAATCACTGTGTTCTATCCACTAGCTGTGGACCTCCTTAATAAGGATGTAGGCGTGGACATCCGTCTGGCCCTGCAAGGCCTCCTAAGGAGAGTAGGAGAGACGAAGCTTGGGATCCCTCCTTCGTCTAGGACGACTTCGCCTGATGGAATGCAGCGCGAGCCAAACCCGTCGAGGACGAGACGAGCCAGTAGCCGCCGCGACTAAAACCCCGGAATTTGGGAAGGAGATGACAGGTTACTTTTGACTTGGGACATCGTTGGTTGTAATCCTGTTTTATATTGAGGTGGTTATGCGGATGGTTAAACCTGCATGTGGTTATGAGGAGCGGTTTGATAATACTCTAAATAGATTGTATTGCTTTGTACGATAGGTTATATGGTCCTGCACAAAATGGCAATATATCAATGTGTGATTATAAATGCCTATATTCTATGTCCATTGGTTCTGTGAATTGAGTGTCACCTTTCAACCTTGTGCTATCTAATGCGCCTTGCTAATTTGCAAACAGAGTAGTTGATATAATACAGTATGAAACCATCAATTATTGCTCAAAGCCTTTAGAGTTTCAAATGGAGGAACCTCATCAGGGCCATAAAATTCTAGTAACCTTGCCATATCGTCCTCGGTCATGGCACATAAATCGTTCAAACTGTACGCGTCACTGACTTTTATCATCCTTTGCCACATTAGTAAGTTGGCATAAACCAGGAACGACCATCCACATACCATGACATCCGTTTTGGGCCCTCCTCTGGTCGCGGAGCAATTTTTCGAAGCATCTCCCTCAGCTTTCCAACCTTTTCTATGCCTCCCCCAGCATTTGTCGGCAGGTTCGCAGCAATGGAGCGCCTCATTATATTCGCATAACGCGGGCCCTTCCCATTGGTGCTCACCATAACCTGCAGCGGGCCATCTCTGTGCGTGCTTCCAAAGTAGAAATCGCACTCTGGTGGTACATCTGCAATGTTTGCGGGAATCCTCCTCTCCTTGCATAATTTCCATATCTGGGTCGAGGCTTCGGGATCGTCGACTGCGGTCAGGACCATATCGGCGCCGTCGAGGTCGGAAGGTTCGAATTTACGATCGACATAGTCGACTTGGCCTTGCTCTATCCTGTATGCCACCTCTTTATTGAGCCCGCTCTTTGGAGAGACGACAGTGACCTTCGCATCTGCATTGAGTACGTTTAGTATTCGACCGGCCGCAACCTATGAAGTCAGTTAGAGATAGCCGCTGCGAATTGGGGCACGAGTAATCTCACCTCACCACCTCCCACCACAAGAACTCTTTTATTCTTAATCTGCCACGCCAATAACAGCGATCCCCCTCCCTGGACCTCTGGAAATGGAGACGTCGGCGTCATATTTCAGTTGTGGCGGAGTTATGAATCACCAAGTGCCCCGCCGCGAGCGAGGTATTTCGGGAGGTGGTGCACCGATAAGCGATAAGGCATTCTTGGCGAAGCAACAACACCACCTGCCGGGGTCAGTGAGGCGGCGGGACCCTGACGGCATCACCATTCGCGCAGAGTCGAATGTGAAGAATCGCGCTGTATCCACTCCCGCCATGGCCGCGCGGAAGCTTGGAGGCGGGAGGATACTGGGGAGCGGGAAGTCGCTGGCGCCACCGAACACGTCGTCGCATGCTCGGTCGTCGAGCCTCCTCAGCATTGGGGAGAGCGTTGTCAGCGTCGACTCGAATGTTAGCACACCACTGGGGACGAGCCCACTGAAAGACAGTGGAAATGATTTGGGTTCACGAGTGAGCTTGGATAGCAGGAATGATGGCAGTGCGGCCAATACGGGGAGCACGAAGCTCATTTGCCCTATATGCGATGAGGAGATGGTATGGTTGCAGGATCCAGGTTCCGGACACCCCACTAATGTGCTGACAGATGACGCTACTACAACTCAATCGACATCTAGATGATGATCACCGAGAGCTACCGCCGGTCGAGCAAGTGGAGGTGAAGAATTGGTTTGAGAAGCAGGTTGTTAAAGCAAAGAAGTTCCAGCCGTTGGTGGTAATAAACCAGAAGCTCAAGGGACTGGATGTCTTCGAGTCGAACGATTCTTTCGCAGCAGTACCTATACAACAAAATACAGCAACTTCTATGCAGAGAACGCCGCAAGCGGTGGAACAAGTTAGCCAGCCCGACCCGGATGAGGTTGTCACACGAACGCATTGGCAGAAGAACGGTTACAATGATGTGTGTACGGAGCCATCGTGCGGAAAGAGGCTGGGCCCCGTTAATGGCAACATCAACTGCAGGAAGTGCGGACGACTTTTCTGCGAGGATCATACCATGTATCAGATGAAGCTGTCACGATCAGCACAACACGAGCCCGTCCGTGGATTCTGGTGCAGGTGTTGCGAAACATGCTATAAATCAAGAGAGGGTTATAACGACCACAGTAGCCTTGTCAAGAACCATACGGATGCCTTTATAGCGCTACGGCGGCAGAAAGTAGACAAGCATCACCTTGAAATATCAAGGTTGGAAAAGAGGTTGTCGAAGCTCACGCAGTTACTGGCAAACCCACCCGAAGACCTAGTTGCAAGCGGCGGGGGTCTATTATCAGGCTCCCGGAACGACCCACGGAAAGCTATCGAGCAATCTATAGTGACGTGGGAAGAAGACGCAAAGGTAGCAAAATGCCCATTTTGCCAGCAAGAGTTTGGAAACTGGACGTTTAGGAGGCACCACTGCAGGATATGCGGTCGTGTTGTATGTGCTGATTCACGGACTGGATGCTCATCCGAAATTGGCTTGAATGTTAGCAGAAGTATGCATGGTCCTTTCTCGATTGCAGGTTATTAATATCACACAAAAGCTTACGTTTACGCAGAAACCCCACCGGGCAATATGAATATAGATATTAGAATGTGCCGGGATTGTCGGACCACGATATTTAGCAGAAAGGACTTTGAGGCCGAACTGGTTCATAAACCCACAGTCCAAAAGTCTTACGAAAACCTATTACAATTTGAGCGAGGAATACGGCCATTGCTGGCTAGCTTTCAAAAGACGTTGCCGATGTTACAAGATCCCGACCATCCTCCATCTCACACACAGCTATCTGAGGCAGCTAAAGTACGAAAGCGGTTGATTGACTCCTTTGGAAAGTACGATATGGCTGCGAAGCGCATACGGGATCTGCCGACCACGAACGAGACGGAGGCTAAGTTGCAGAAAGCAATATACCAACAAGCATCGAGTTTCCTGCACCTACATATGCTGCCGCTTAAGTCTCTTCCAAAAATGCTCAAACACGCCTCACCTCATGGGTCCGGAATCCCAAGGCCAGCGCGTAATGGTGGTGGTGGCGCCCTTGCCGCAATCAAATATAGCGACATTGACACTGCAAGCCAGATGAGCAGCAGCTCTTCTGTCTTGGCGATGGAAGCGGAAGAAAAGGAGCTGCGAGAGCGGTTAATTGTTTTGGAAGAGCAGAAATTCATGGTCAGCGAAATGATTGCCGACGCGAACAAGAGGCGTAAATTCGACGAGGTTTCGAGCCTGTCGATGAACATAGAGGATTTGAGCAAGGAGATCGATCAGATTACGAGTATGATCGAGCACTTGGATTTCGCAGGCGCCTACGAAAATGGGCAAGTGGGCAGGTGACAGGAGGCAAATCGTGGACCAAAAGGGCGTTCTCTGAGCGGGGGTATCTTATCTACTGGGCTGATATATTTGGGAGTTCGAGATTTGTTAGGGAGCGAAGACATGAGGATGAAGGAATTGGCGCACGACGATGACCGACTTATAAACATAATGTCTTTCACGGACTCTTATCGAGAAAAGAAAGGAGGGCCTAGACAAGTAGCAAACAGAAGTAACCATCAAAAATATTATACTGCAGAAGCCAAGAATAAAATAAGCACTTTAAAAAGGACCGGTTCAGCTGTGCAGGGTGGTGGATGGCCCCCGCACAGTCCCCTGGTTGCATTGGAACTCCCCGCATCCTGGATTTTTAGTTGGAGCGACGTCATTGCATTGGCTGGACCAGCACTAAACAAACGCCCGCTGTGTACTAACGGGCTCTTCCCGTGTTTGCGCAGAGGAGTTGTCTCTGCCAACAGTGGATGCTATCGCACTCTTCTCGTCTGTAATAATCAGAAGCAGTTTCTGCAGAAGTCTCTGCATCGATCGAGCGTCGAGTCGAGAAAGTCGAGAAACGACTGTTCGCTATTCAAGATGCGCTCCTCTTGGACGAGATTCTGGGACAATGGGAATCGATCCCATGTCGCGTCCGAGACCAGTCGTCGTATGCATTCCCTCTACTCTCGTGAGTGAGACAGAAATCTAGTCCAATCGTCTAACAAGTACTTTCTAGTGCTGCCAACATACCATGAGGGATCAATCCCATCCGCGATTCCAGCGGAGGAAGTCACAAAGGTCGCGCTCAGATTGCGCTATTTGATCGAGCAGTGTATACCTTGTGAGCTAGAGGAAGATCTTGTCACGAAGGCACACAGTCGGATTATAACCCACAAGGTTATCCAGGCAGCTAAGGAGGCTGGTGGAACCGAGTATGGCGCCTGCGTGGTTTACGCCTTGCTGGTGAATAAGAGATGGTTTAAGAGACAGGCGATGTTGGAGATTTGGGACGCGGAGCTCCACGATGTGAGGGCAACTGCCGCAGAGGTTATCGCGAAGCAAATGTAAGTGCTCAAGAATAGGTATAATGTGGTGCATAAACGTTAAGCTAACACTGTCGCAGTATTGAGGGCGAGGAGAATATGGAGTATCTGATGTCAGAAGTCCTGCTGAAGAGATACGCCACGATCAACGACGGCAACCAGACAGCAGTTGCCAACGTGATTGAAAAATCCGTTGATCTACATGCACTCAGGGTCATTGGGTCATCTGGGTATCAGAAGACGGTGAAATACCTGTGGAAAGGATGGCTTGTGCAGGACGACAACGATGCTACAACTTTTGTCGACTACAAGCAAAAGGCGAACCCAAACTACTGGGTGCACCTTAACCCCGATCGCATGCGCGCGCCAATCTATCAGAATGCTACACAAGTCATCGTCTCTCTCGTCTATCTCGGTCTCTACACCGGAGCGATCAACACGGTCAACCCAACTGGTGACCTCGACATTACCGAGGTTCTTCTCTACGTCTTTACTCTAGGATTCCTGTGCGACGAGTTTTCCAAGTTTTGGAAAGTCGGGCGCTTCTACCTCGGTTTCTGGAACGTTTTCAATCTTATACTCTATACGCTTCTGACCATCTCGTTTGTAACTCGATGCATCGCCCTCACTCACCCGATCGAAGAGGACCACGATGGCCAACGCGAACGCTTTAACGAGCTGTCGTATAACTTTCTTGCCTTCTCAGCACCTATGTTCTGGGGCCGACTGCTCCTCTTCATGGATACCTTCCGCTTCTTTGGCGCTATGCTTGTTGTCCTCAAGGTCATGATGAAAGAGTCCTTGATCTTCTTTGCTCTCTTAATTGTGGTCATTATTGGCTTCCTACAGGCCTTTATTGGCATGGACAACGTAGATAATAAGAGCGACGCGACCGTTTTTATTCTGCAAAACATGGCCAACGCTATCCTTGGCTCGCCGGACTTTAGTGGCTTCGACGCATTTGCACCGCCATTCGGAATCATTCTCTACTATATCTTCACATTTACCGTTATGGTTATTTTGCTGAACATCCTCATTGCACTTTACAACTCTGCATATGAGGACATTACCGGAAACGCGTTGGATGAGTACATGGCTCTCTTTGCACAGAAGACGATGCAGTATGTGAGAGCACCGGATGAGAACGTATTTATCGCGCCATTTAATCTTATTGAGATTTTTGGACTCATCCTGCCACTGGAATGGTGGATATCGAAGAAAACATACATGAAGCTCAACGACTATGTCATGGGAGTCATATATGCCCCACTACTTATTGTCGCCGCCTACTTCGAGATGCGAAGCGCAAGGGATGTGACTAGCAATAGGAAGCGTGGGGAGGATGACGATGATACGATCGAAGAGTGGGAGCAGCTGGATAGTAACGAGTTGGATCTCGAGGGTGAGGGGTGGACGAAGAGTGTCGACAGTGCAAAGAGCAATGTGGACCTTGACCAAGCTACGGTCGAGGTTAGGGAGTTGAGGGAGGAACTGGGAGAATTGAAAGAGCTCATGAAGCACTTTCTTAAGGAGAGGAAGGAAAAGAAGGCGGAATCTTGATTTCTGAATATGGAGGAAGATTGGTGGTTTATATACGGGGAGATGATACATACGAGGATGGGTTGATACCAATGCGTGTTTTTTGCATCGCGAATGGCGGTAGAGCCATGGGCTCGCAGAAATTGAATATTTGATTTCAATCTTTTAGAATTAAAGAAAAGAGAAAAGGTCGATTGGCCAGAATACCCAGCGACACTTATAATACTGTGACTGAAATAACACAAGACCGATTTATTTCAACTCGTTCATCCCAAGATTCTTCAACCCAGTCTTAGATTGGAATAGCGTCAAGCCCCAGCCCATGTTCTAGTCATGTGACAACGTGTATAATGACGCTAGTTGGGTCATTCCCCCACCACGTTGGGAACACGACTATTGCATGATAATCCGGAAATCGTACTCAAGTTCTTCGTAATAAATACGTAAACAGTCTCTCGGGCGCTATCACTTGTTCCGTCGTTATCGTTGGCAAACTACAAACAAAGTCCAATTGCGAAAGTCGCGCGTGAGGAATACAACAAAGAGCCAGTGACAAGTCCAAGCCGCGTAACTCGAGCCGGTAGTCGCGAAGGTCGCCTGGTAGGCAAACACTCGTGGCCGCGAAAGACCTACGCATATCCAGGCTGTACCCACCTATGGTCCCTCTCGAAGCAGAGAGATAGCAATACGCGCAATTAGTTGAGAAAGGTCGCCAGCGAACGATGATGAGCGCGCACGAGCTGGCAGTCGCGGCGCTCGGTGAAGCCGTGGCCGTTGATTCGCGTCCTCGGGATGATGCCTCATCGCCTGCAGCGCATGACATCGCGGGTGGCGCAACGCATGCAACCGCCATGAAACCTAACAGTACGAGTAACGCTTTGGGGAGTTCACAGATGTCAAATACTGCGCTGGAAAGTGTATCCAGCTACAATTCGCAGTCTACGGTCGCAGACGTCGACACACCGCCCAGTTCAGGACTTTCGAGCCACTCACACGACCAGGCCCATGGGCCGACGCGTGTTAATGAGATGCCACAGTTGGCAGTTGCTACGAATGCAGGGCAGAAGAGGACTATTGACGGCTACGTGAGACGGTCGTCGGGGTCAAGCTCGTCGGACAGCCCGGTGCTTAACCACAAGGGCCGACATACGAGAAATGCTAGCGCCGTGAGCGCGGTCTCGTCTGCTATGAGCCCGAGAGAACTAACTTCTGAACTACGAACGCGCCTCTCCTACGCCATGGTCAAGGTTAACAAGGGCTGGGAATCTCTACCTATCTACGAAGTCGAGTCGCTCGCATCACAGAGCGGCTCGCCAACACCATCAAATTCGACGGTTAATGGCCGCCGAAATACTATTGCATCACCACGCGCTACCATTGCAAGCCTCCAGGGCCTCTCCGGCGCATCACCCAAACCGCATCCCACCGCTGCGGTACCAACGGACTCCCAGGAATCTACGTCCGATGGCCAACCATCGTCGCGGACCTACGAGTCCTTCTGGCGGGAACAAAGCCAGCGACAAATCGGACTATCCGCCTCCCTCTCTTCCCCGTCATCATCGCAACTCTCTCTCCAGCCCTCCGCGGAACTATCCTCAGCCTCTAGGACCCAACCCAACTACCGCCGCTCCCCAGTTAAACCCTCAAAACCCCACATGCTCAGCGCCGCGAGCTCCTCTGACCTCAGCCAAAGCAGCCTATCATCTGGCGGCCCGGCTCCGAATACGCCTGCGCAGGATACGAAGCCACCGAATAGAGGAGATGGCGTGCTGCAGACGCCGACGCAGAAGTCACTGCAAGAACAGGATGCAATTGAGACGCTCCTGTTCATGAGTAGCCCGGGGAATCCTATGCTGAATAACTTTCCCGGGGCGCAGAGTCAGGGGTCGCGGATGCAGAGTCCCCTGAAAACGGAATTTGGGATACAGGGGACGACGAGTGATGGGAAGTCAGATGATAGCAGCGTGACGCCGAGAGCATATGAGACTGGGACGGCACGGTATCGAGGGAGGAGAAGAATCGGTGTCTTGGGTAAAGGCAGGCTCGGCGAGGATGAGCTGGATCGCATGCTGGATACAATGGGGAACGCGGATAGTAGCGATGACGAGATCGAACTGCCCACCACGCCAATGCGATCGACGACTGGGCGGGCCTAGAGGCTGAGATCTAGAACACAACCTGGATTTGTTGGCGAGAAACAACTAATAGGCAAGACTGTCCTATTAGCTTGATAAGGCCCATATTATGGTGCACACGAGGTTACGATACAATGGAGCGATTCGCATTTTTTTGGTCAATTTTACAGACCTATAGCTAAGCTCGTACGTACACAAGGCGAGGACGAAGGCTAGCATCGGCGAGGGGAAGGCATGAGATACCAAGATACAGTTTCCGTTTGCCCGCGAGCAGAGCGAAGCTACGTGGGTCTACTCTTTCCCCTTTTGAGGCTCGGAGGATCTTTTTGGGTAGCGGTGTTGCGGGTTTGGATTTGCTTCATAATGGCAGGGGAATGGTGTGCAATTGCTTTTGGGTAAGGACAATGGATGAACAGCGCTGTAAATATTTAGGTTTTGGGGAGAAACTTCTGGTTGGTGTATAAATGAGCGAAGCAAATATAAGAACTCCTGACGCATCGTGGATCTGTCGCATTGATGTATGGGCTTACGAGCCTTGCGTACGTTGCATTGTGCATAAACGGAGATATGCCCCCTGTAGAGGAGCCAGTGTTTTGGGATCTGAGAAACGGAACAATTTAGGCGACGTTTGAAGGTTCTACATCGGCGGTTCCTACATCGGCGATTTGTCGGGGCAGCACAGCTTGCGCGGTCGCCAAGCTCTTTATACGTATTGAAAGAATTCGCAACTCGTCTCGATTCAGCAATCAGGGAGAGCTTACGACTAACTCCACATATTTTCAATCCTGTTTGAAAGCTCACCAACCGCTGCGCGTAACCACGGTTCATACGCGGCACCAGCGGCCCTAACGAAGCCCTACCCGCCGCCATGTCTTTTCTTACCCACCTAAAGCCCTCTGGCGCGCCACTCCCAAGGCCCAAGGCCTGCATGTGGGAATCAAACACACCCAGCGCCTCCGTTCGAGTGCCTGGTCGGACAACCAGCCAGAGCCCACCCAGCGCGCTGTCGACCCCATAAAACAAGTCCGACTCTTTCGGAGCGTCAGCCAAGTCGTCTATTTACGCGGGGAGGCGTGCCTGGTTGGGTGTAGGCGATCGCCCCTCCCCCGATCGTTGCGACTCAGCCGCCGGCTGTTATTCGTGGATGCCGTCTACGTACCTGGGCGGTGGTGGCGGTCGAGACTCGTTTCGGGGACGTGGAGTTTGGCTGTGGGGCGCGCGAAAGCGCTGAAACGCGCGGTTGCCCAATCGATCCTGCGTCCTTCAGGGCCCCGAGACGAACATGGTAGGGAGCAACGTACCCTGAGAAAAGCGTTTGGGCGGTTTCGAGTCGAGGTGACTTCCCGGAATACTTTCATCGCCATGCGTTGCGCCTGTGTTGGCATTGTACCGCAACGCGTGGAAGGGTTGTACCTCCGTCTCAGGAGGGTCTCGATGTGCTCGATGCGGTGTCGTGGGGAGGCGATGGGGGATTTTCTACTGGGGCTCGGCACGGCTTCTCTGCCCTCGTTCGCTGATACTTACTCAAGCTGCCGCGTTGGCTGTCTGGTACCAGGCTGTGCCTGGTATTTGCGCCGTCTCCCAAGTACTGGCTGAATCGTTTTATCGTTTGGTCTTCATGTGGAGTCTAGTATTTGGTCTGTCTCTTTCCCACCTTTGTCAGTCCCTTTCCTTCCTCTGACCTTCATCCCTCTCTCAACTCGCCTTCTCTGGAGCGGGCTCCCATCTTTTTTTCTTACCCCCTTTCCCACGGTCTTCCCATTTGGGCTTGTATGGACCTCATTCGTTTCAATATTGTATAAACTTTTGGTTTTTGTTGTATTCATATAAATCCACCTGGTGTGGTATTTTCATTCATTCTCTCCAACGGTTAGCCGCTGCGCCTAGTCGCATAACCGCAACCATGCATTCCCAACTCTACAGCCTCATCTTTATTACCGTCTTTGCAGCTTTCGTTTTCGCCATCCCGACGCCTTCAACATCGAATATTCAAAAGCGCTCATTCAAGGTCCACCGGAGGCGAAATCCGAACTTTAAGGGATATGATGGACCGACTCAGCTCATGAAGGCTTATCAAAAATTCGGCATGACTGTCCCTGAGGGACTGCACTTGTCAGTAGGGGGGCATCGCCATAGGAAGGGAAAGAACAACGGCAATGGTCGTGGTGGTGGAGCAGCTGGAAATGGGACCGCCGCAGTAGGAAGTGGCACGGCAGCTGGAAATACCACTGCAACTGCGAATGGAACCACCCAAGCCGCCGCTCCGCAGACAAGCGGCGTCGGCAGCGTCACCGCCACACCTGTCGAGCCCAATGACCTCGAGTACATTGCGCCTGTTACCATTGGTGGGCAGACAATAGATATGAACTTCGACACTGGTTCCTCGGATCTATGGGTGTTTAACACGCAGCTAAGCGCACAGAGCGGACAGGGCCACACTCTCTACGACCCCACCAAGTCCCCAGACTTCAAGCTCCTCCAAGGAGCCACGTTCGACATCTCCTACGGCGATGGATCTGGCGCCGCCGGCAACGTTGGCACCGACACCGTCGACATTGGTGGAGCAACAGTGACTGGCCAGGCGATTGAGATGGCCACCGATGTCTCTGACTCCTTTATCCAGGACACCAACTCGAACGGACTCGTCGGCCTTGCCTTCTCCAAAATCAACACCGTGAAGCCGCAAAAACAGAAGACCTTCTTCGACAACGCCATGGCCACCCTCGCCGAGCCCGTATTCACCGCAGATCTCCGCCAGGATGCCGTAGGCGCCTACGAGTTCGGCAAGATCGACGCCGCGCGTTTCACCGGCGACCTGACCTGGGCACCTATCGACTCCTCGAACGGCTTCTGGGAGTTCACATCGACAAAGTTTAGTGTTGGGGACGGGAAGGAACTTAATGCTATTGGCGGGACTGCGATTGCTGATACGGGTACCACCTTGATGCTCGTCAACGCCGCCGTCGTCAATGCGTACTACAGCCAAGTCGCCGGCGCCCGAAACAACGAGCAGGTCGGCGGGATCACGTTCCCGTGTGACTCTGTTCTGCCAGATCTGAACGTCGATGTTGGCGGGACGTACACGGCAAAGATCGAGGGCAAGTTCATCAACTTCGCCCAGGTGAACGAGAATAGTGAGTTTTCCTAATTTTTGCAGACTTTTCGGCGCAAATTACTGACATTTTTTTCTCCTAGCTTGCTTCGGCGGTGTTCAGCCCACGACTGGCAATCTCCAGATCTACGGTGATATTTTCTTCAAGTCGCAGTTCGTCGTCTTCAATGGCGGAAACAACACACTTGGCCTCGCGCCGCATGCGGCGGGGGCCGCTTAAAGTTTTAGGAGTTACATAGGGGGGAAGGAGAGTGGAAATGCATAACAGGGGGCATGGCATGGCTTGGAGTTTTGTGGATGTGACATTTGTCTGGACATATTACTTGGCGAGGAGTATGGGATTTATATTAAAAACCCTCCTTGGCTTTGTTTTGAGAGAGGTAGCAAGATAAAATAGAATTGAAAGAGATCAATCCATTTTTGGAGCATATACGTACTGCATTTTGAGTGTGGTGGCGATTTTGTAACGAAGAGCGTTTTGGGGACTGTCGAATGAGGTGCTGGGGTGGGGAGCCAGCGGGCCGTCCCGAGATGGAGTCTCGGGTCTGGTTTGTCTCGCCTTTCTTGGGAACTGTGAATGCCACGATGCTAGAATAGCAAGCTAGACTAGCTAACCACTATATAGGTTTCCAAGTACCTTGATCGGATACATTGGTGTCTCATGATTATCCATCGGTTAGGTTGCTGCAAGAACTTCCCTAGACTGGCCCTGTCGCGACGTTGTAAACGATTGGTCTTCAATATCGTCTGTGCTGTTTGTCGCTTCCATATTGCCAAGATTCCGATGGAGTGGTGTTCATCGCTTACTGTACTAGAGTTCCCTTCCCTTCCAACGACGTTCTCTCAATGTATGACCGTGGCGTCGTAGCACAACAGACCATACTATGGCTTGTAAGAGGGCGTAGATTCCAGGTTATTTCAGTCTTATAAAAATGTTTTGTTTTTAAAACATTTCGTTTTTTTACAAATATGGCCATTGCATACTAATCTACTCCCTTGATTTACAACGCGCCTGAAGACAGAAGCTTTGAAAGCATCACCAGCCGCCGTTCTCTAGCAGAGATACCCGTTGGATATTTCTCATATTTTACGCAATTGACGCGTTGAGGATTATGAATTCACGCGTTCCTCATGCAGCCCCTCTCCTACGCTTGTTGAGGCGCCGTCTGATTCAATCTGCAAGACGAAGCGTATGTGCGCTAGAACTTCATTCTTACATCCACCACGCCATTCCAACCCGGCGATTTAGTGCAATAAGCAGATGTCATTTGGGAAGTTCGAAAAGTTAGAAAAATGAGCTATTTTCATACACATCTGGCCGTTATCTCTACAATGAGGAGCGCCGGCTGGCAGAGAGATATGTTGAGTTCAATATCGAAGAGCTCAAAGCGGTTGCGGCCGAGAGTGCTGGCAGGCAAAGAGTATCTCATATGAAGAAACTCGCAGAAGGCGGTTTCAATAGGATTTTCCTCCTTACTATGGACGATGGGTTCGAAGTCATAGTCAAGATTCCCTACCACCTTACCGTACCGAAGCACTTCACGACGGAGAGTGAAGTAGCTACGCTCGATTTTCTGCAATCGAAAGGGATTCCTGTTCCCTGTGTTTACGCATGGTCATCCACAAATGATAATGCCGTTGGTACAGAATATATAATCATGGAGAAAGCTCCCGGTCAGCCTCTTGAAGACCGGTGGTTCTCTCTGACAAAGAAGGAGAGCGTTCACCTCGTGACAAGCTATATTGAGATAGAGAGGAAGCTGTTTTCCCTACCTATAGATGCCTATGGTGGCTTGTATTATAAGGAAAATCTGCCGTCTCACCTCCAAGCAGACCTCTACGCAGCTGGGACGCCGGATGAATCGGGCGATGCAAAACGGTTCTGTATTGGGCCTACAGTCGACTGCATGTTCTGGCGCGGGAAACACGCTGGGCTTGAATTGGATCGGGGTCCTTATATGTACTCCGTATCTCCTTATACGTGGATGTGCGAACTCACTTACAGTTCATAATATAGGGCGAGATCCGCATGCCTACCTCCATGCAATAGGCACAAAAGAGCTAGAATCGACGCGCCGTTTTGGAAAGCCTATGGAAAATGAGTTTCCACATAATGATATGCCCGAGGGAAAGATTGCCCCGGAGGCATACACTGGGCTTCTCGACAAATACATTGCTTTGAGTTCTTATCTCTTGCCGAAAAGCAGGGGGAATCTGCTGAATCGGCCAACATTACGGCATCCTGGTACGCATCCCCTCAAACCCTCACTGTGGCGTCTATCAGCTAATTAGCCGCTAGATCTCAATCCGATGAACATCTTCGTCTCAGATGAGTGCGATGTGTCGTGTATAATTGACTGGCAGCACACCACTATTCTCCCCCTTCTCCTCGCCGCCGGCAACCCCGTCCTGTTCGACAACCCCGACCCCACGCCCCCAAAAGACTACGCAGCCCCTGTCCTGCCAGAGAACTATGCGTCGCTGAACCCCATGGAGAAAGAACACGCCGACGAACTCCATCGCCGTAGAATGCTGTTTTACCTATATATGATATTTAATGGCAAGGATAATAAGGACCATTTCGCTGCGATGCGCACACCACTCTTGGCACAGCGAAAGCACCTCATCGAACGCGCGGGGATGCAGTGGACTGGAAATACTGTCACTCTGCAAGGAGCACTAGTGCGTGTCATTGATGGCTGGGGTTTACTTGCTCTAGAAGGGCATGGGAATGTCGAATGCCCCGTGAGTTTTGGCGCCGAGGAGGCGGAGGCGTTCTATGAGCTTGAGAAGAATTGGTTTAATGCGAATATTTTGGTGGAACACTGGAGAGAGGTGCTAGGTGGGATGAGTGGGGAAGGGTGGGTGAGGAACGAGGTTTTTGATGAGGCTGTGGAGAGGAATCGAGCGCTGAAGAAGGAGTGGTATGACATGGGGGAGGATGACGGGGATAGGGCTTTGGTAGAGAGGTCTTGGCCATTTGACGACAGGGAGGAGGTTGAGTGAGGTTCAACATCGCTCGAGGGAGATTATTGGGGCTTGGGGCTGGGGGGGGTAGAACACGTGTGTTGGTGCTTCCCAAAGTCCGGGGAAGGGGGTGTGTAAAACAGGAGCGAAGAGATCAGGAGCAGCTTGAAGATACCATCTCTGCTCTAAATGCGTATAACTAACTACTGTAAAGTAGACGAATCTCGTACTTTCTTCCAGCCATAATTTCTGCGTTATACATTCTCATTACTTGAGAATTAGCCCAGAGGGAAAGAATGCTCCTGTCGTTATCTTGACTTATCAACTCCTAGCGGTCCACAGTCCATCTCTGGGATAGAGAGGCAGCACCAAGATATCAAACGCTTTCACAAAGCATAAATAATATCAGCTTGCGCACCCCTTTAGACGTGCCAAGTCAGGACACCATGTGCTCCTCTGTCCGCGCCCTGAAACAACGGATATACCAACGAGACAGCACTGGTGTATTTTCCTCGAACCAAGCCCGACTACAAGGACGCAAGGTGAGGAGACCGATCGATTCAATTTTAACAACACACTCAATCAATGCCAATCAATGACAAATGACAGCCTTCACATTCGTTCAGGCCAGACCCCTCCCTCACAACAGGGCAGCTTATTTCCGCCGCTGACGGGTTCAACTACCATTGCAATATATCCCCATGGCATCTGCATGGCTACGAAGCTGACTCCACCACGGCTATAGTAGCTCTCCGATAAATTCAATACTATACTGCATCAGCCCTACATGCAGCCACCACACGGCACGCACGGCACACACACATTCTCGTGGCAGACTACCACGCCATCATAGGCACAGCTAATATTACACGACCAACGACGACGCAGCTGGGCGTTGTACTGTACAGCGGCTTGGGATTGGGATAGATATTGCCTGCCCTACTCGGCACAGGCAACGCGCGCGGCGCCATGTCATCTATATCCTAGGGAGAGCATGCACAACCTGGTTTTCAATATTTCGTCAGCTTGGCTAACCCGGCCACCTCGCAGCGCACACGCACACGGCTCCATGTCAACTTCCTAGAACGACACAATCTCACGGCCTCACTTTTCCATACGTCGCCAGCTCGGTCACGTCGGCGTGTACAGCATCGCCGTACCCAATAACACAGCACAGCATAGTATCACCGCTCCTGTCGCCGCGGAGGGTAGACGCACACTCGGTCCTCTCCCCGCGTTATGGATAACACACACTGAGTGAGTTCTGTATGCCATGTACGAAAGGCTTGGCTATTTCCACGGCGCACTCGTTCTACCGCTTCTGCCGTGTATAGTTCTCGTTCATGGTGCACACTGTATCTATACTATACGATACAGCATCGCGGACAGTCCTGCGAACAGCAGCCGCCCTGTCTATCGTTTCCGCGCCAAGCAACGATCATCGCCCATACGAACATGCTTTGTACGTGCGCGTCGATCCCGAAGCTGCCTGTCTTCCAACTTCCATTTTCCAGGCTTTTCTGTCTTCCAGGCTTCCGCCAGTTCGTGTGTCGCCAATGCCTTCCAGTGCCAGTGCAGTCGAGTCCGTCCGTCTGACTGACTTCCCGTGATATCCGTGGTTGTCGTTCTCCGTCTTACTATTACTATACTATACAAACTGCAACGATTGATATTGTTAGTACCAGTACTTTATCTGGTCCCGTTCCCTGCTCTACTAGCCATTTGCTAACCACCACTACCGCTCGCTACTGCCCAGACAACATCCAGGCACCCTCCCGCCAATTGTCCGCCACGTTCCAGCCACCTCACTAACCTGCCGCCCCGCTATCCCCGAAGCGAACAATACGAGCTGCTATCAACACTACCAGGCACTACCACCAAATTCTCAGCCGCCGGCTACTATCTCTAACCAGGGAAGGAGGGAGGGGGAGCCTGCAGATTTTATCTCCCCCCCCCCCC
>JPJW01000626.1:0-12386 GCA_000750755.1 Pseudogymnoascus sp. VKM F-4513 (FW-928)
CGCTGGTTCCCGTTGCGGTGGGCATTTTGTCGCGCGGCCCGGCGGCCTCGGATTTATCGTTGGTCTGTGATTTGCGATTGTGATTGCTCGCTTTGTGGGTAGTGCGAGGAGAAGGCTCGGTCGGCTTGGGAGTTCGTGACGCTGGATGAGGTTTCCCGCGGTGATGTTTGTCGGCGCGAGACGCGAGGGGCGAGGCTGAGGGTTTGGGGACGGCAAGTGTGGGGTGTCAGCCTCGCGACCCTCCACTGTAATTACCCCTCTCCATAGCTAGTCATTAGTCAAGTCAATTGAGTGAACATGTCCTCTCTATAACGGCTCATTATAACTCGTAATGCTGTGTTTAGCACTATAAACAGCTACAAGGATATCATTGGTTTTGGTTCTTAACCTAAGTAGCCGCTTGTTCATTACTTTTGGGTCACTGTATCCAATTCATCTGTGTTCGAGGAAAGCGCTGTTAACTCCATAGGCGGAGCCTTACTCCCTTCATATTTTTATATATTTTATATCTCAGACGAATGTCTGCTATTTTATCTTGATCCTCTCCAAATATTCATTCATCTACACTCCCCGTTTCTTGTCCGAGATGTATGGCACAAAGAGCGCCATGCGAGCGCATCCGAGTGCCTCTCGGAGATTCTCTACTGCCACCAGACTCCAAACACCCTCGGGACTTAAGATTAATTCCGAGAGACTGTGGAATACCTTGCATGAGACCTGCAAATGGGGTTCCGCGCACCGTTATGGCGAGTATGTATCGACTGCCTCATCCTATTATAAAGCCTATCTAATGCGACGCCAGCAATCCAACTGATACGGGCATGGCTCGTCTGACACTCAATGATGACGATGCCCGCGTGCGCCGGTGGTTTGCTACCGAAGTCCAGAAACTGGGCTGCACTCTTTCCGTAGACCAGATGGGCAACATGTTTGCGTGGCAATCGGGAAGTTTAAAGTCATCTCTTCCGATGATCGCCATGGGAAGCCACCTCGATACTCAGCCTCGTGGCGGTCGATATGATGGGATTCTCGGCATCATGGCTGCGCTAGAAGTCCTTAAGACTATGAAGGAGAGTGGGTTCCAAACTAGCTACGATGTCGGAGTCGTAAACTGGACCAAGTACGTATAAAGTCGCTGGCTTTCTGATACTTCAACGTCGTTAATTACAAGGGTTACAGCGAGGAAGGGGCACGATTCCCCAAATCTATGTGCGCCTCGGGTGTTTGGGCTGGGATCATCCCAATCCAAAAGGCATGGGATCTACGTGATATCCATGATCCTAGTGTGACTCTACGCTCAGAGCTGGAAAGGCATGGATATCTAGGCGACATCGCTTGTTCCAGTGACCCGGCAACTGGATTCCCGCTTGGAGCTCATTTTGAGCTTCACATTGAGCAGGGTCCAATACTTCCAGAGAACCAGAGATCAATTGGCGTTGTCCAGGGTGCTCAGGGTTACAGATGGTTGACTTTCACTGTGGACGGGAAAGATGCCCATACTGGAACTACACCATTCAGCGCTCGTCATGATCCGCTACTTGCCTCCTCGAGGATGATTGCTGCTTCACACGATATTGCCAAGCGACATGGTGCATTGGCATCCACTGGTATCATCAGAGTTCCTTCGAACGCATCTACTAACACGATTTCGTCGCAAGTCACTTTCAGTCTTGACATCCGACACCCCCAGGATGATGTAGTGCATGCAGTGCAGGACGAATGTATACAGGCATTTGAGAGTATTGCATCGCAGGACGGAAAGGGAGTGTCTTTCGACTGGACGCTGGACACAGATTCCCCGGCCGTCAAATTTGACAATAGCTGCGTAGCATCAATCCAAGCTGCAGCGGACGGGCTCGTCGGGCGTGAAAAATCGATGCCCATGACCAGCGGCGCGGGCCACGATACCGTCTATACTAGCAAGCAATGCCCGTCCGCCATGATTTTTATCCCTTGTCGGGATGGAGTCAGTCACCACCCGACAGAGTACTCTACTCCTGAAGATTGGTAAGTTCTCTGATATATCAAGACAACTCTCGAATTCTAACCCTTACAGTGCTCTCGGCACGCAAGCTCTTCTCGAAGCTGTTGTGCACTATGATAAGTTTCAAGCTAAAAAAGAGGGTCAATAGTTACCAATTACACCAATATAGCTTTTTGATGTTTAACTTTGAGATTTAACTACTTTCCGTGTAGAGAGAATTAAGCTGCATCATGAATCTTTTCAAAGTCTATTACGATTATACTGTCGCAATACTTATTTTATCGTAATTGAAGTTGAAGTTGAACGATCCTTTCAGCACATACGTGGTGATGCTATTCTCAGTAGCCAATCATATCAATCGGTGAGGCTGTACCCGTCCTCCGTCCCGTTGTCCCGCCATCCAGCTCACAGCAGACCCCTGTCCAGCTGGTAACCCCGCGCAACCAGCTCACCACCCGGGCCCTTATCCGACATTTGTGCATCAATAATGGCATCCACAGTGTTCTGTTTCGTACTTCGTCATTGAGACAGTATATCCCTATTCATATCTTACACTCGGCTTGCTTCAGCGACGTGGTTTTCTTATACCCTTTCGCCAGTTGAGACATCTCGTCTAGTTACTCTCACCATATAAACAAACCCTACGCAACCGATACTCTCACCGCCGCTACCAAACGAGGCTGGCTAGCCATCATTTCCTCTGAAAAAGAGAAGCTACATATTGTCGTCGCATATCTGGGACCCAGATTTTGGACTCGGATTTCGAATATTATACACAAACCTCAACGCGCATTGAGGTAACTCTCATCTTACCGTCCGCCAGTTGGCGGCACCAGCGCTGCGATGGCGCCAGCTCCGGTCGATGGACTCTCGCCGCCGGGGAGCAGCACATACTCCTCAAATACCCTCTATGTCGGCGATGGAACATGGGACAGCCAGAGGAATACGTTTCTGCTCCCCAATTTGGTGGGATTGAATTTTGAAACGATGCAATACAATGGTGAGCGCATTCACTCTGGTAGTGTTGACCTGTCCTGCGCAGTTGCTGACGAGGTTTTGTTTAGGTATGGGGAACCGTTTTGCATCACAACCACAATATCATGCCCTGATTAAAGCACATGGGATCATAGCGGTGATCGTATTCCTGCTCTTGATCCCATCTTCGATTTTAATGTCCAGATTTTACGGCAAGGTACCTGGGCGCGGAGTGAGATTTCACATATACCTCAACATTCTCGCATTATTTCTCTCGACAGTCGTATTTATTCTCGGATTTATGGCCGTGGGCCCCTCTCGCAGTCTCACGAACCCGCATCATGGACTTGGCGTCGCTATCTACGTCTTGATTATCTGGCAGACCTTGGTTGGCAATTGGATTCGCAAGAAGTTCAAGAAGAGGATGTACAGGCGCCCTCCCATCAAACTGATGATCCATCAGTGGATGGGCCGAGCTACTGCGATTCTCGGGATTATCCAGGTTCCGCTTGGTCTGTGCCTTTATGGAAGTCCAAAGTGGACGTTCATTCTCTATACACTGTGGATGACATTCCTCTTGATATTCTACTTTATCGCCCAACACAGAGCATACGGAGATACACACCACCATGGAGGCCATGGAGGGCACGTAGAGGATGGGATGGTTATTGAAGAAAAGAAGAGCGGTGGCTTCGGGAAGTACTTGGCGCCTCTCGCAGCAGGCGCCGGCGCTATCTGGCTCGGAAAGAAGTTCACGAACAGGCACGACGACGACGAAGTGATTCCATCTCGCCGCAACTCAGGGCGCGACTCTCGACGCGACTCCTATAGCTACTTCACTGAAGATGAAAAGCCAGAGCCCAAACACGGCCTCTTCAAGAAGCTAATGCTTGGTGCGGCTGTCGCAGGCGCCGGTATTTTCGCCAAGAAGAAGTATGACAAGAGGCATGCGCACGACGATGAATATTCTGCTGTGGCTGGTGATACTCCAAGTCGCAGACCTTCCAGACGACATGATCCCATTGGGACCGATTACAGTGAATCTACCATTGAAGTCCGAAGACATGATGATCAGCCAGGACATAGCAAGCTTCTCCCCGCTGCTGGTGGCGCTGCATTGGGTGCGCTGGGTGCAGCAGCTATTGGTGCTGCTAAGCGCCCCAGGACACCACCGCCAGTTAAATCCCCACGGAGAAACCCAAGACGCGATAGCTTTTCTACTTATATGTCCCTCGAATCTCCATCTCGTGTCAATGAAGGTGGTGGGCATGGAGCTCGAAACGGTATCCTCGCAGGCCTCGGACTCGGCTGGTTGGGTAAAAAATTCAAAGATCGCAAAGACGATCGTGAGCAACAGCGTCTCGAAGATATCCGCCGCCAAGAAATTGAAGATGAGAAGCGATTAGAAGCGGAGCGACGATACGGAAACCGCCCACCGCGGTACACAGGAGATGGACATCGACCGCCGAGGAGACATGATTACGATGAAGAGAGTGATCTGAGCTCCGACTTTACTAGCCTCCACCCCCGCAGAACCGGTGATCCACTGCCTCCATCAAACCTGGGACCAGGCGGTGCGCCACCAGTACCAATTGGCGCACAAGGCAGCAGGCACGACATTGTGGATCCAGTTCCCATGCCCACCGGTCCTCCGCGAGACGGCCATGACCGCTTCGAAGACCCCTACCTTCCCCGCCGCAAGAGCTCGCGCTCTCGTCGCGACGCCGAAGCCGCAGCCGCAACCGCTGGTGCCGCATTGGCAGCTAGCGAAGCCGACCGCCGTCGTCACAGAAGCCGTAGCCAAGGAGGCGGATACCGCGACGACGATAGGGATGGCTCTCGGCCCTCTGCCACAGTCAAGGTGCGCGTCCGTCCCGATGATGTGACGTTGCAGCGCCTTACGCGCGAGGAGGCCGCTGAGCGTGACGCACGCAGGCGGCGCAGGCACTCGCTATCGGACTCGGAGATATCGGCGGGACCTTCCGGCAGATATCGACGAGACGAGAGTGCTAGTCGGCAAGCGGCGGAGCGACGTGCTGAGAGACGCGCAGAGGCAGATCTAGAGCCTCTGAGCCCACCAAGGCCGGCGTTTGCAAAGGGAAGGGCGAAGGATAGCGCGTATTACTCTGGGCCATCGGGGAGGAGCGGACAGCCTAGTGGGCCGGAAAGTATAGGGAGTCCGGACAGTGGGCCCGCGTGGAGTGGGATGAGTCCGACTGGGACGGGGATGAGCGAAGACCCAGCGGAGAGGCGGCGGAGGAGGAGAGCAGAGAGGAGTCGGGCGGGTAGCCAGGGAGGGCCGCCTGAGTTCACTTAAGGAGTGGTAACTAGAGATATATGGAAGGATGGCGCATTTATGGTGTTGGAGCGTTTGATTTTATTTTTTGGGGGGGGTTTGGGATGATGTATGGGATACCCGTCTTCAGATGATGGCTTGGGATATGTACATGTATGAATTGGGATGTGTAATGTGCATATTTACAGCGCGAGGTTGCTGCTGTTAGAAGCGTCCACATACATGAGATATGAGAAAGAAGATGTTTATATGTCCTGATAATATTGTCTAACTCCTTCACTTGTGAAAATAAAATATTTGAGGACTATGTGATAGGTTCTATTGTGAAAGTGAAATTATAGTTGTGAAATACTTTTTTTGATGTATATTTATTAGATTTGACAATAATTGAATTCCACTGGAAACAAAAGCTCCAGTAAACTTCAGCCAAGATTTATCAGATGTTCTTCCATCTAAATTAAAGTATTAATAAGGGCTATGCCGGCACTTCCCCATGATACTCTCGCCCTATGGGGTCTCTCACATCATCGATGCGGGGGTTTATTGGCGAATAGCTGTGCTCCGGTGCAATACTTGTCCGATATTATTGTGAGGCACGTAGCATTTTCACTTCTGATCCGTGGAAAGAAAGTAAAGCTTAAGCTGACCTGATCTGCAAGGTGATTTATTGCAAGGTCAGGGTTCATTTGATAGGTGAGGATGGCAGCTTGGCGAGATTGAGTGAGCATGTTTGCGCATGTAAGGATAACGGCTCTCCGGCTTGAAGGTCTCAAGATTCTAGGTTAGATTAACTCAGGGTTGCGTGCTTGAAGGCGCTGAGGTCAGTTGGATTAATTATTATATTGCTTTGCGCAAATTTATATTTTATATGCTCAATAATCTGAACATGTACGGATTATGAGCGAGGAGATGACAAAGGTGAGAGTATAAGAACGACAGAAAATCCCAGAAAGATGCGTTGATAAATAGCCACAAGAAATATCAAAATGCATTTTCCATTCTTTACTCTTGCATTGGCAACGGGCGTTACTCTCAACCCGTTTCTTGCATCATGCACCGAAGATTCCAAACCTCGACCTCGTACGTCTCTCAACATATCAAATAACCACCCGCTAATACCGTCTGCAGTCCCGTCCAGCTTTGGTGTCCTTCTCTTCCCCGCATTCGAGGCACTTGATGTCTTCGGACCCCTTGACGCCCTAAACCTCTTCTCGTTACAGCGCCAGCTGAAACTTTCTCTGATCGCCCCAACCCTCGATCCCGTCTCCACTGCTCCCCGCAGCGCGGCCATGAATCCGTTCAACTCCACCTTCTCCGAGTCCATCATCCCCACGCACACATTTGATACGGCCCCCGACCTCGACGTCCTCCTCATCCCTGGTGGCGTCGGAACCCGCTCCCCAGACCCATTCTTCGACGACCACCTCGCCTTCATTCGCAGTCGGTTCCCCAAACTCCGCTATCTCATCACCGTATGCACCGGTGCTCACCTAGCCGCCAAAGCTGGCATTCTCGACGGCCGCAATGCAACCACGAATAAACGCGCCTGGGACCTAGCGCCGGTGTACGGGCCCAAGGTAAGATGGATCGCTCATGCGCGCTGGGTCGCTGATGGAAAGGTGTGGACGTCGTCGGGAGTGAATGCGGGAATCGATGCGCTGCTGGCATGGGTCGCGGAAGTGTATGGTGTCGAACACGCTGATGAGTTGGCGCTTTTTATGGAGTATGAGAGGCATGTGGATCCCAGCTGGGATCCGTTCGCAGAGTATTATAATCTTACGGATCATTTGCCGTCGTTGTAATGTGTTTGGGGGTGTTGGCTTCGGAGATGGAGATGGAGATGCGATGGAGGGTGTCCGTTTATATCAGTTGCTACGGATGATGAATCTTCTCATATTCCCCATAATGAAAATCAGCACCTGCTATAAATTGAAGCGCCCTTTGCGAAGAAATATTCCTAACACGTAAGCATATGAACTTTCTCATTGTCAAAATTGATACATACTGCTGACTTTTTCCAAAGAGTCATTGTCAGACTCAACCGAGTATATTTCCTTTCCCTTTGACCGTCCTACGATTTTGATTGAAGGCACCTCCTGCCCGATATATCCAGCCCGGCCAAAGTCGATGATAGTAACTAGCCCCTCGTGATTCAGCATTATATTGCTCGGGGAGATGTCATAATGCACAACTCCACCCCGATGCAACTCTTCGAATGCTATTGCAACCTCACATATATACTTAGCCGCATTGTCTATGTCAATATTAGACAGTCTCTCCATTCTAAAGCCAAAAATTCCTTTCTCATCAGCCAACGGCTCTTGGTGTACACGAACAATAGGGATGTTTTTCGATGATAAATGTTGGAGAAGGCTGAACTCTTCTTGTAGTAATTGTCGTTGGCGATCATTGATTGCAACCTTGCAAACTGAGAATCCGTCCTCGCAGGAATCTAAGATCCTTATGTGAGCATCTGCACCGTATGTGAGAACCTGAGATTTTCCCCATAGCTTTTTAACGCGCTCGCTATGCGGTATGAGAGTAACGGACGAATTATCCACGAGTGGGAAAGATGTTAAATCTGGTGTCATCCTCCAATCACCATCCCACCGCAGAACATATTCATCGCCATTGAAGTCAATGTTGATTGCACAAGACTTTTCAACAGGATATGGGACCGTTATTGGCTGTGCTGGCATCATGTTAGGAGCTATTGCAAAAAGGAATAACTTGCAATGCGTTAGGTTCTGTCTTGTTGAATGCTTGCGATCAATTTAAACGATACACTGTGGCGTTTTTCTAGGCACCTGCTATGACCCTGCTCTCGTGTTGAGGGTCCGTGCCTAGACATCCTGGGAGGGATCCACAGACATGAAAGAAACAGGAATACTGCGGTTACCTATTATAACTGCAAGGTAGTATCACAGGATGAAAATTTGGTTTTAACGGCGCGTAACAGTATCTCTGTAGTTGGCTAAAAAGGTAAAGTATCAAATGATCTCGTACCCTTCAAGCTCCTCCCTTCTCTGCATGTCTTATTGCTTCCTCAAGGAGATAAATATCCCGTTCCTTGACAGAAAGACCGAATTCAGATTGTGGCTCTGCTTGAATCATCCTGCTCTTGGCCTCGTCGACTGATAGCCACAAATGGCCAAGTCCATCACCGATCTCTTCCTCAGTGAGGCTGGGGCTGCCGGAGTCGTCAACAACGTCGGCGACGTAGCAGTATGATATTTGGCGCTGCTCAAAACGGTACTCTTCAGTCATGCCAACACATCCAAGATGGCTTCGTATCTTAATGATCCCGCCAGTCTCTTCTTGCATTTCGCGCGAGGCCGCCGCCTCATGTTCCTCTCCAGGATCGATGCCGCCGCCAGGAAGCTTGTAGTAGGTTTCACGCTTTGCAAAAAGAATAGCTATCTTTTCGGCAGCGTTGAAGGCCACTACGCGGGCGGAAGAACGATCTTTGTATGCGACTCCTGGTCGCTTGGTGCCAATGACCTTGGGCGTTGGGAAGACTGGGGCTGCCATTGTAAGGAGAGCGTTGGATTGCTGGAGATTCCACTCCCAACCGCTGAAGGATGCGAATATTGGGTATAGTGCCTATATAACCCGCGAGGTTTCAATATACTACTTCGAGGCTCGGCGAACCTATTTGGGGTTCAGTGTGGGTGAGGGGTTGTGCGAGATCTTTGCAACCGCCTTTTTCGTTTCGATTAGCTGTTTTGTTGCTATACCTCTAAAATGGATACAGGATTATTGGACCTCAAAAGAATAAATACATTCAGAGATTAGGCAGCCGTTTTGGACTTTCGAAAGCGCGGAGGAAGAATACGGTGAGTGTTGGTTGTCCCATTCGGGAACGCTGGGTAGCGTTCCAGATCGGCGGTAACCGCCCCGCGATATAGTTGAGACAGTGAACCCATGCCCCACCACTACATTCGTGGCCGATCCGTAGATATTCGCTGCCAAGTATGCGTGTAGTATTGATTGCTTCTAACTAGTCTTGTACATCCTTGAACCATGGGTGTTCTAATGCCTCAGCTGCTGTGATCCTCTTCGCTGGGTCGAGGTTTGTCAATCCCCGAATGAGATCCATGAATACTACATCTGTAACATCTGTCCACTCTGAGAATGGCTTGTACGGTATGTATTCCTCATGGCGGTCTTCCCAGAGCATCTGCAGTACCTGACAATTTGTGCCACCGTCACCAATATGCTTCAAAAGCCCCTGGACTCCTTCCAAGTTACCAAAATAGGAAACTTGGCGTTGCAAACGGATGAGATAAGGCAATGCGCCCTGAGCAACATGCTTCTGGAAATCATCATCGGGGCCGAGGATAACTCGACCGAGCACAGCATATATACACTGTAGGCGCATATAAGCTAGTCTTCTTGATAATCGCGGGGAACACTTACCATAATCCCAAACGAAAACATATCAGTTGGTTTATTAAGCTCGCCCTTGAAGTGAGCCTCGGGGCTTCGCCAGTTGTCATTGCCAGCTAGCATCCCTTTAATACACCTACCTTTCGGAAGGTGAGCGGCGTTTTCAAGATCAGTAACTTGAACCTGCTCGATCGTTGTTTCCTGGTTGGTGTAGTTGCAAGTAACCATAATATTATCTGGCTTAATATCTAACTGTGTTAAGTTTTGAGTTTAACCACTCTTAGAAGAGACAGTACTTACCAAGATGCACAATTCCCTGGTCATGTAGTTCGGCAATCCCACGCAGGCTGTCCCGAAGGATTCTCTTCCTCGATTGCATCGAGATTTGCTTTCTGACCAAGCTTAAGAAGTCATCAGTGAGACACTTATAAACAAAAATACGCTGGTCTGGGATAGTATCCAACGGAAGCCTTATATTGAGGCTCTCGTGAAGTTGGGGCCGAATCCTCTCGTTGAAGTTAGAGAAAATATCTTCGGGGATATCCTTTAAGATAAAACGGTCGTGTCCGGATCTGATGGTGTGTTAGTTCTCGAATTGGAGAGTATGCATAGAGTGTTCTCAGACGTTGCCAGCCAGACACGGCCCGAAATTTGACGTTCTTGAAGTAGCTCCTTAAACTTGTAACGACGTCCAGCTGCTCCGATCAATTCATTGGGCATAGCTGCCATTCTGGCAATGCTCTTTTGGAGCATCGTGGTGTCTATGTTGCCTGTGCTGGTAAGATCGTGTTCATGATTTAAGCTTTGGATATAGCTGGACCCGCACTAATTGTGACCACTCTTTTATATAAATGATATTAAAGGCACTATAAAGGAATGATAATGGAATTCTCTATCTGGATAAACCACATACGCGATACTTCAACACCCGTTGGGTGGAGCTTCAATACTCGGGGTCTCCGTATTTTTCAAATTTTACCACTGTCATAGCCTTCGAGCACGGAAATATAAACGTTAGCGCCGTTCTCTCACTTCAATTATATGTCATACTGCAACGAGGATGGCTCCTGGAGATTGTTGTAATGTCAACAAACGCGAACAGCGTTGTCGTGTTTCTTATCAATGTCACCGCCAACTAGCGCGCCAATGATATAATCCAGCAGCTTTTTTATATCCCCCACCAAACCCCCACTATCAAAAACACAAACCTTCATTAACCACCATAAACACAATGCCCAAACCAAAACAGTTTCTCAAGGATGATAGCAGGAAAAAGAAGGTGTCCAAGCACGCTCCACAGGTACGCCCAATCTCACCCTGATGACCGCTGATCGTGTGTGACGTTGACCCTAACACGTGACAGGTTCCAGAAACCGCAGATGAGTTCTTAGCTGGTATGATACTTTGACGGATATCCCTGAATATGTGACTGACTGTTCGACTAGCTGGAGTTGACCATGAAGAGGCTGGTGAGAAGTGGCGTGGTGGGGATGCGGCGAAGTCGACACGATTCTTCGTCAGAGCTATAGACACATACGAGGCGGGCCTCGCGAAGTTTCCTGATTCATTTGATTTGGCTTATAACAAGTAAGGAACGTCAAAGTGTTATTGAGATTACATTCTAACTAATCTGTAGAGCACGCGTACAATATGAAATCACACAGCACCCAAAGCTACGAGGACAGCTCCCAGGGAATCTGCTTGACCTACTCCACGTGGCTCTTGAATCAAGCAGGAGAGCCCTGGCATTGAAGCAGGATGACCCCGATGTTATATTGTGAGTCTATTCATCCGCTCTTCATCGCAGTCATTAACAAATCCAGCAACACTGCCCAAGTCCTCACCTCTATCGCCGAAGCGCTCGACGATGTCGGAAGTGACGCGGGTTCCCTCGTTCCGCTCCTCGAAGAGGCAGTCGAACTCTTCCAACGCTGCCTCACCCTCCAAGAATTCCGCTTCTCGGAATCCGAAGCCATGCGTGACTCTATGAACACAGCCGAGGGGCCCAGCTCTCCCATCGACGACTCCGACGGTGGCGCACCGCTAGCCCCCGCTGCTGCAACTTCCAGCCCGCAACCATCCGAAGAGCAATGGGCTAGCATTGTCGAGCCAACCACCCCGGACACGCTCTTAGACACCATCCTCGCCCTCCTCGAGACCCTCACCGTTCTCGCCACCAAGCTGGATCCCCGCGGCCTCGCAGCCCTCGAGGAGTACACCTCAACCCTCCTTGTCAAGCTCCCAACCTACCTCGCCCCGTCTCCCGCTCGGGCCCCAGAAGTAGGCCTCACGCGCGCAAACCTGCTGTCTGCACTCGCAGAGGCTGGATTCCGCGCCGGAACCATCGACGCCGCGACTTACGAGCGCGCTATCACTGAAGCGTTCAGCGAACTGGACCTGGCTGCTGATCCGAAGGGATTAACTGACAAGGCAGATGCAATGCTCTCGTTTGCGGCTGCACTACGCACACAGCCGGTCGAAGACGGACAGCAACAGCAGCAGATCGTGGCAAGGTGGGGTGCGCTGACTCAGGCGGGAAGCGCGTTAGGTGCTGCGGCGAAGGTTCCAGCGGCGATGAACCTCGCGCGGATACATCTTGCTAGAGGGGATGCGGAAATGCTGAGGTTTAGGGTGAAGGATGGGACGGGGTACCCAGGAAACGTGGATGCGGGGGTGCTGGTGAAGAATGCTGGGGTGTTTTATAGGGGTGCAGCGAGGCAGGCGCTTGTTGATGGGGAGGAC
>JPJW01000630.1:0-45214 GCA_000750755.1 Pseudogymnoascus sp. VKM F-4513 (FW-928)
GGGGGGGAATGGGGATTTAGGAAGGGACGTACTCCAGGCGCCATGATTGCGGTGTTGGTCGCGCGTATATTCAGTGTTTTGTCTCGAATTCAATTGCGCTTGCGCGACCTCGGCGTCTCAGCCTCCTCAACTGCAAAGTCGCCGTATGATATTCCACTTTCACACCACAAAAACTCGATGCCCTCGTCACTTATAAATCTCGTAGTCGATAGCAGTCGGCGATGGACCTATTGCGATACTGCGAAGGGGCGGCGTGTTAGCCATGCTCGTCGCGTTGATATTTTCATCCACGGGGGGTCAATTGCATTGGGGGGAGACTCACCTACGAGGCCTGGGATAGAGAGATAGATGTACAAAGCGCGCTGGTGAATGAGGCCGTGAAAGAGCTGCTTTTGCGAATGGTAGGGGTCGTGTCGTCCTCGAGCGCAGGGCTGGATGTGCAACCTGGATGTTCATAAATTGAAGTCACGTGTTTTTCATAACTGCGCGCTAGCTTATTTGGGTCGGATTTAAGGGTTCTGCCCAGGAGAGGAAGGGAAAGGGTAGTATTTTGGTGGTGGCGGTCTCATAGCACCCTCAATGGATGAAGTAAAGGAATGGATGCTATTCTCGCTGTCAAATATGTCACTGTTGGTGAGAGGTGAGGTGGTAGTGGAGGTGATATGTATTGCGGCGACTCATGTCCGACTGCTTCCAAACGATCTATGCCATCCACGATCATTTATAGTACAATATATTTACAAGGTTCCCTTGTGCGAATCGCCCAGCCTCTCTCTCTCATATCCCTCGCAGACGTAATTCACAATACCCATACGCTTTTCGTAGCCCAAAATCAATTCCATCTATTCGGCGTTAGTCTACGGTTCATAGTCCACATTTGGTACGGGTAGAATATAGCCTACCCAGTCTCCTTTTGCCTCGCAAGATCACCCTTGTTTCCCTTTTGCTTGCCCTGGGGGAGTGTTAGTAGAGTCCAACTGGTACGTTCGAGAGAGGTTTATACATACCGACTTGCCACCCTCCACAACCAACCTGTCAATCTGGAAAAACTGGCTCACAGTAGCTTGCCTCTGTAGTCACAAACAGCAGTTAGCACAGTCTCAACACGTAGTCCATCCCCACAGCACCGCAACACAATCCCGCCATAGCCACGCAGAACAGACTCCACCGTCCGTTCCTCGCATAGCGATGACATATCCCAACCCCAACCAAGCATCCCACGCACCTTCAGCATCTGCAGCTCCTTCAATCCCTCCTGTATCAACTCCTGCTGGCGCCTCGGATCCTTCTCATCCTTGTGCTCACGGAACGCATCGCGCGTCCTGCGGTGTGCGTACTCTCTAAAGTTATATGCGGCGAACTGCTCTCCCTGGCGGAGCAATTGGCGGAACTGCAGAAGGTCGTTAGTTTTCATCCCATCTCAAATCTCGACTTGGGAGGGAGTATGCGCCGGTCCAGCAATCGTCGCGGTGGTGCTCGCTGCGGGAAATGGGGAGCATTTCCGCGCCCGCCGCCGCAACAATCAATACCCAGAAGACACGGAGATAGGCAAGAACGTACCAGTGAGCGCGCCTGGGTTGGCGCATCGCCCTTGAGAACCTGAACAGCAGACATGGTGAAAGAGAAATTCAAACCTGCTCGGACTTCTCGATTTGCAGGGTTGGTGATGAGGCAGGAAGTAACGGCCTGGTTATATCCTTTCTTGCAGCTTGCGTTCGTTAGTAATAAGCCGACGGCGGGTGGTGCCGTTCGGTCGTCGCCCGGAGAAGGCGCCGATAAGACCGAAAAATAATTATGGTCACGTGGTGATAAGATAGCACATGCGGGTAAGGATGGATGCGACGACGACTCATGGGTATCTTTTCTTTTTCATGCGAAGGGGGAGGGGAGGGAGAGGGGAAGGGAAGCTCTATTGGGCTTAGGGATGGAGGCGGTATGGTATCATATAACGTATGTCTGGGGTAGTCTTGGGGTTTGTTTGTTATACCCAATAGCACGGGATGAGTCTGCGTTATTATATGTGTGTTTATGTGCGTGTCTGTGTGTTGTATGTGTGTTGTATGTATGCTATATGCACGTCCCAACCACCAAGACATCCTGGAGCCAGATCATTCGAGAGTCAAATACGGGCTGTGCAGCTCGGCGTGAAGCCGCCAAGTGCCTGAGATAATTCCGCCATCCCATGCCGTCTCATCCTCTTCTTTCCGAGACATTTGAGGGAGGACAGTGCTGATAAATGTCTTTTCTCCATAACCCCGGCGTAGAGTAGAGTATCTCCTCGGTCCTCATCCCCCTCTACTCCCCCTCCACTCTCCCCGTCTGACAAAACAATACTGGCAATTATTCTGCCGGCAAAGAATTTTAGTTTGGGAAAGCCACGAAAGCCATGGATTTAGAGCAAAAGAGTGAGAAATAGAGAAATAGTAGGAATAGTCTGTAGAGTTAGGCATTGTTCGGGTCTAGCGCCCGTTCAAAAATTAATTAGCAAAGCACGTCATTTACCTGACCGCCTTTGGGCGAAATGTGAGCCAACGACATTGCCCCGCCATACAAATCAAGAAAGTAACTGATACTCTCTGTACTATCCCAAGTATCCCAAGTACCACGTTTATGGCTTGTTGCCTGTAGTGGTACCTGGATCGTCTGAGTGGAATACATCCAGGACCACTGTAAAACTACCGTAACACCACTGTAGGAACCATACGAACCCATACATTTTCTTATTCTTAACAAGTAGCCTCTTAGTACTGTAGTTACGGAGTACGTAGGAACCACCCCTCCCCTTCCCTTCCCCCATGTCCACACATATAATATCACATATACTACTACTACCTACTCCTCTACTCTTTCTTCTCCTCTTCCTCCTCCTCCTTCCTTCTTCTTCCTTTTCAGTCGAGAGTGTCTGAACTTCCTCAATTCCTCCTCTATATAAATCCCTCACCCCACCTCACCCCATCCCTCACCCACATCACCCCTCACAGTCATCATGGCCAACCCACCACACGGAGGAGAACTCAAGGACCTGCTCGCCCGCGATGCCCCCAGGCACGCTGAGCTCGTCGCAGAGGCTGAGACCCTCCCCGCCATCGTCCTGAGCGAGAGGCAGCTCTGTGATTTGGAATTGATCCTCTCCGGTGGCTTCTCTCCTCTTGAAGGTATGTCATTCTCACTTCTCTAGCCGAGAACATGCCGTGGCGGGGTCGCTGCCGCGGGGTACTGAGCATAGCGCTGACGAGATTCTCAAAAATAGGTTTCATGAACGAGGCCGACTACAATGGGTATATAGCACCAATGCCGCGATGAGGTGACCACAGCAGACGGCTAATTGATACCACAGCGTCGTCGCAGACAACCGCCTCGTCGATGGCAACCTCTTCTCCATGCCAATCACCCTCGACGCCTCTGAAAAGTCGATTGCCGATCTCGGCCTCAAGGCCGGCGGCAGAGTGACCCTCCGCGATTTCCGTGACGACCGCAACTTGGCCATCCTCACCATTGATGACATCTACCAGCCAGACAAGTAAGTTTGCCCGCAGTCTGACTGCCCTGGCGCTTCCGCTAACACCACCCTAGGGCAAAGGAGGCCAAGGAGGTCTTCGGCGGCGACCCAGAGCACCCCGCTGTCAAATACCTCTACGAGACCGCAAAGGAGTTCTACATTGGTGGCAAGATCGATGCCATTGACAGGCTCGAGCACTACGACTATGTCGCTCTCAGATGTAAGCAACCTGCCGTCCAATCCTTAAAACTTCCATTTTCTAACCTCCCTTACCAGACACCCCCGCCGAGTTGAGACTCCACTTCGACAAGCTGGGCTGGTCCCGCGTCGTCGCCTTCCAGACTCGTAACCCCATGCACCGCGCCCATCGCGAGCTGACCGTCCGCGCCGCCCGCTCCCGCCAGGCCAACGTGCTCATCCACCCCGTCGTCGGGCTCACCAAGCCCGGAGACATCGACCACTTCACGCGCGTGCGCGTGTACCAGGCCCTGCTCCCACGCTACCCCAACGGCATGGCCGTCCTCGGTCTCCTGCCCCTCGCCATGCGCATGGGTGGACCCCGCGAGGCCATCTGGCACGCCATCATCCGCAAGAATCACGGAGCCACGCACTTCATCGTCGGCCGTGACCACGCCGGCCCCGGCAAGAACAGCGCGGGCGTTGAGTTCTACGGCCCCTACGACGCCCAGCACGCGGTCGAGAAGTACCGCGAGGAGCTCGGCATCGAGGTCGTCCCCTTCCAGATGATGACGTACCTCCCCGACTCGGACGAGTACAAGCCCGTCGACGAGGTGACCAAGGGCACCCGCACCCTGGACATCTCCGGCACCGAGCTGCGCTCGCGCCTGCGCTCCGGCCGCGAGATCCCAGAGTGGTTCTCGTACCCCGAGGTCGTCAAGGTCCTCCGCGACACCCACAAGCCCCGCTCCGCCCAGGGCTTCACCGTCTTCCTCACCGGCTACCAAAACTCGGGCAAGGACGCCATCGCGCGCGCCCTCCAGGTCACCCTGAACCAGCAAGGTGGCCGCTCCGTCTCCCTCCTCCTCGGCGAGACCGTTCGCGCCGAGCTCTCCTCCGAGCTCGGCTTTAGCCGCGCTGACCGCACCCGCAACATCGGCCGCATTGGCTTTGTCGCCGCTGAGCTGACCAAGGCCGGCGCTGCCGTCATCGCTGCGCCGATCGCGCCGCACGAGGATGCGCGCCAGCACGCGCGCGAGCTCGTGGGCAAGTACGGCGACTTCTACCTCGTGCATGTGGCGACCAGCCTCGAGTATGCGGAGAAGACGGATAAGCGCGGGGTGTATGCTAGGGCGCGCTCGGGGGAGATCAAGGGGTTCACGGGCGTGGATGATCCGTATGAGGAGCCTACTGGCGCGGATCTGGTGGTGGATGCGGAGAAGACGAATGTGAGGAGCATTGTGCATCAGATTGTGCTGTTGTTGGAGAGTAGGGGGCTTTTGGATAGACTGTAAATGTCTAGATGCTGGAAGAGGATGAGAGGGATGGATGGCGGCGTTTTTTTGGGAGTGGAGGGGGTGCATTGTTGTTGTTAGAGATGTGTGGGGGGGAGGTGGTATATAGGGTTATCTTTGAGGGGGATAGATAGATTTCTTTGCTTTTATATGAGAATGTTGAGTTTCGTTCTTGGGATGGTTGGGTTTTTTTGAGTGTGGTGTTATGGGATGCTTTTGTGTGAATATGAAATGTGAAGTGTGAACAGGACACTGTTAGGCATCTCCCGATGAAGGACGAAGACTATAAATATCACAAGACGGCGCATGGTAGACCCAACGAGCCATGCATGCTCGGTCGAAAAATTCACAGAGAGTAAAAGCATCTTTCGTCTCATGGCGAGCTGTGGAGATCCTAATTCCTCAATCCTGTGATTCTGCGATTCTGTGACGCGCTCGGATGGGGCTGTGGATATTTCCTGTTTTGCTGTCTGTTGCTGGTTGTTTCTTGTTACTAATAATTCCTATCACCAGGTACTTCTCGTTGCAGAGGTTTCCCTTTGTCGCCGGTGTTCTGTCACCGGGTACTCAACTACCTATCACAGTTTGTGGAATCGACCAAATACCGAGGAGTGCGTGCCTGCTACAGGACCTATTTACTCGGTTGAACGATGCCATGGACTCCTCTCTCAGCCTGTGTCGAAATGGATTGTATGTCAGGTTTGGCCCGATTCCACCAGTTCCTTGCTGTCATATGGATGATGGAGCTGGTTGGGGGATATACATCCCATCTCCCCCCCGTCTTGGTGATCCAGGTCGGTTCTAGGCGGCTTTGGGGGGCTGAGATATTGTGGAGTGGGATGGGGGGAGTACATACACTCTGTCGGCTTGAGTGGTCCGTATGGATTTTGGGGTTTCTAAGTTTCTATTTTTCCTACTTCACTTCACTCTTTCAATCCATATCATGCTCGAGGGCAACCATACTTGGGATTCGAGTATCCCACAACAGGGGGGGTTCCAACATAACCAAACTGCCATCATTCTCAATCTGACTTCGTCTCTTCCTATCACCCCCTATTCCCTTGACATAAAGTCCATTGCCAAATGAAAAGGATAAAAGCATCATCTCCTTTCCATTGCCCCATATCCTATTCTCCCGCATGGACGAAAGATATGACCCCGCGGCAGAGGTTTCCACGGCGTCATGGCAGACTCGACGCAAATTACGTGGTCAAAACATGGAAATGGTCGGACTATGGGAGGCAAACACTGAAGGCGGCGGTGGTGAGAAGGTGAGCGGTTATGAGAAGAGGCGAAGGTGGGAAAGGGGCAACGGTGAGAACTACCCAGCGGTGTGAATGATGCCGGTGGACAGCTATCAATCCCACCCACTCTTTGTGAGGGCGTTGCCATACTATCCATCCATCACTTCAGTCTCCGTTTATCCACGATTCATTTAATTGAGAGCTAGTTAGATCAAAATCCTTAACTCTCGTATAGAATAATGTCGATGATTCTCAACTAGGCAACTTGTTTCCTAGATCAACCATGGCATTCGTTGTTAGTTCCAGCTCCCACAATGATGTCCGGTTTCAGGGGGGTATATACTATCGTATCTCCACCCAGCGAACTCAGGGATAAAAGTAGTTGACTGGTCTTGGGACGGATGAAAGATTCAGCTCGATGCAGGCTGGGTAGATGATGCGAATACCAACGAACTCCCACTATGTATCTCCTACCATTTGGCAAAAGGCAACACCATCATACCTCAGACAACGACATATATCCCCGCAGGGACGATGGGATGGGCAACCACCATTACAAGACACTGCAATACAGACCACGCCGCCAAAACAATCAATCATATCAACATGATTACCCCACGGTGAGAAGTACAGTCAGTTAATGACACGACCGTGGTAAAAAAGACTCCGACGCGGACCCCGAGCCCTGCTCACCCCCAAACTCAGCAAGGAACCCTTGAGTCTCTACAGTAGGCACGATTGCGAGATTATCATTAAGCCATTACGAAAATCACAAGCTTACTGCACTGCCACCTATACTATTCCCCTCCTGCCCTGCAAAAAAACGCCAAAAGAAAAAAAACGATAGCAGCAAAAAGCAGCAAAAACCATACAACAGTGGGTTTTCGCTGGTGGCCACCCACCCAACTACTAATCCACCGATCTCAAGCAATCCTCTGGCTAATAGTTGAATCGGTGTCATCTATGAATACTCCACGTTTGGTTCAATCTTCTTGAAATTCGATGGTTGGATTTTCGGATCATTCTCGAAGACCACCTCTAAAGATCCGCTTTCGTTGGCCTTGATTGTAACTAGCTCCTTCAATGTCGAAAGAGTAGCAACGCCAGCGCTCGTATTTTGGATATGACTTGGAATGCGTGTGTTTAATGCAAGCATAAAAAGCTCACTAACAGTATCCCAACTGGTACTCGTCTCTCCTGTGATAAAAGTGTATACCAGATGGATAGTAGCGATCATTGAGTATACGACAAGGACAGTAAGAGACAGAATTACTGTGATTGAATCGAGTCTGTAGCCGTAGAGTTCCGCCTCGAGTTGGGGTTTAGCTATCGTCATGTTTTGAAGACTGCCGCTACCCCAGAAGACGGTAGGTGTGCTAATATCTAGCCCCCTTTCGCTAAGGAAAGTGCGTATCTTGCTTTGTAAGGATTTACCCAGATCGAATGGGCTGTATATAGTTCTAGCTCCTGGTACCATGTTAGAGAGACCATGGGCTAGGGAAAAGCTCAGAGTCTCATCTGTAAAGCCGTAGTCGCCTGGTTTCGTTGAGAGAATCAAATTCTGGGTAAAATTCGAAACAATGTCAGGTTTGACAATTATGCGCCTTTTTGTTAAGTATTGCGTTGCGTCAGAGTTATTAACCATGCCCTCTGCGTTAATAATGGTCATCCCAGCTTCTCGGGTGAATCTCGTGTCTGCCTCGATCCAGGCCGCATCGATAGTGCAAAAGAAAGTATTCCACTCTAAATCACCAATCCATCTTGCGTACACAAGAAGCGTAGAGGTGCGGTTGGAAGAAGAAGGTGATAGTCTAGCAATGATACTTGTCGTGTTATCTTCAAGTAATTTACTGTTCTCTATGTCGGAAACCGAGACAACTTGAGTGAGCGCTGGATCGTTCCCAGGAAAGAGGTCTAAGGCCACATTCCTATGCTTTTCAAGATCATACCAGATTGACCCTCGTCTACAGGTCACCTCGACCAAGGGGTGGAAGAAGGTGGCTAAGACGGCTTCCCCATTTAGGCGAGTCGAGTTGTAATAAGTTTCAAGACCTGTGCGTGTAATGTGCGTAAGGGGTCCAGATGGTATTATAGTTGACACAGTTTGGTAGTAGCAAGAGGTCGATAGTAAATACTCTGCAGCACTGTGTGCACATGTATTATTCCTGTGGGTAGACATAGATGCTACACGGAGACCAGGGTAGCCTTGAATTGAAGCACTTCCAGTTGTCTTAGCTAGGGGTTTTAACTGCGGAAAAACGTTGGCGATATTGATGGACTGTTCAAAGGGTCTAGATTGTAAGTTAGTGAGGATTCTAATCGATCAATGTCAGTTATCCTTACTCGAGGTTATTCTCAACACTCTCAACACCGACTTGGTTTGGAAAAAGTGTAGCGTTGTTTTCCATGAAGAATAAGAGGCTGCTAATTGTCTCGTTATGCAGTCTAGGAATAATTAAAACTGCACTTGACGGTCCAGCTAAGGCGGCTAGAGCAATAACAGTAAGACTTATAAGGGACAGGGTTATTCTTTGTAGCCATGGTTGATAGTTTGCTGTTAGCGAGGCCCAGAAGTCTAATGACCATAGGTACGAGATCTGCGTCGTTTGAATTGGCCCAAAGAAAGATCCGAGGGGCAATCCTTCCCTGCCTCTCACAGCATACCGTCTAATTAAACTGAGATAAATGTCAGCTAAAGAGGTCTGAATTAATATCTCGACGAGTTTAGCCGCGAACTGCAGCGTCGGGTTGATAAAGACAAGATACGTGTGAAGCACAGTATCTTTAACGTTTAATGATATCAGGGACAAAACAATTCCGAGGGGTATCAAATGGATGATTGATCGGATTAATGCAATGTATCGATCCTTGTAGACAGCGACCTTCCGCTCCTCCTTGAGATGCTCCCATGTAAACAATTGGCGGAAGGATTGAAGCCAAAGAGCTCGAGTAAGAGCATAGATATAGTGAGCAGTACTAGGTTTATTGATTGTCCAAAGTGTTTTTTGGGATTTGATCCGTTTGAGTCCCTTGCTCGAAGTTATCTGGTGTTTCCGACTCGTTGTCGTTTTGGTTTGACTCGAAGCTTCTTCTATCGGTCGAGTGTGAGCTGCGTGCTCTAGATCCATCCACATCTATCGTACCAAGGGGTATAAATTGCTCGGTTTGCTCCTGAGGATGATGCGAAGGCTCGGCGAGGAGGTATTGAGTAGAGGCTGTAGTAGTGGATAGTCTCATTCTGCTTGCAGAAATTTAGCAGGTAGACTTTCAACCTTCTAACAGAAGTCAACAAAGTATACGTACCTATCTTCGACCTCTTCAGTTTCTAGATTTTTCCCCCGTAAGGAGAAGCTTCCGAGAGGCATCCCTGAAACTCCCTGTGAAATATTCCGCTTGCGAGAATCTGATCAAATTTCCAAGATAAAGTAGAGTGCAAAATCGAGAATGCTAAGATCCTCTCAACAGCGATGATGTACTTTTAAGCGCTGTAATACCTACAGCCTCGCTGAGGTGATCAAAAGACTCCACCTCCCTAGAAGAGTCGAATGAGTGCTGTAGGAGGGTGCAGGCTCCACTATATAATAAGCGTGCTTCCTGGGCCGAGCCTTATTGCGCAAGCCCGGATCTGCTATTCTAGGGTTTCAGCTCCGGGCCCTGGGCTAGCCCTGTTGGCCCTATTGGCCCCCTCGGGTTACCCCGCGTTCGGCGCCTCCTAATTGCAGGCGCCAGCTACCCTAGACTATCTACGCCATTAGACGACATGAGACCAAGCTTAACGAGGTAAAACGAGTCGGCATGCCCATGAGGAGTTCGAATCTCGTTCGTCGGATGCCGGAGATTTAGGTGTTAGAGTATGGTCGGTTTCGGTTTTATGGGAAACACAACCAAATTTGTGTGGTGTTCTCCGGTCACTAGAAAGTCTCACTTTGGCATAGCCTAACGGAGGGCTTCAAATACTACAGTATATAGCATAATATAACGATAGAATTTTTACACCGTCTAATGAGGGGCAACGGTAAAAATTGCCTAGCGGTGTAAACAATGTCGGTGGACAGCTATCGATCCCTCCCACCCTTCGCGAGGGCGTTGCTATACTATCCATTCATCACTTCATCTCGCTAGCCATAAACCCGGCAACTTGTTGCCTTTGTCAACCCAGGCATTTGTTGTTAGTTCCAGCTCCCACAACGATGCCCGGTTTTAGGGGGGTATATACTATTGTATCTCCACCTAGCGAACCCCCTCGATAAAGAGTGGCTGGCTGGTCTTAGGATACTCCCTCTTCTCTGCTAGTAGTCTGTAAAGCGTCTATTGTATGGCACTGTGTTCTCTTAGCAACTTTTCCACTGCATGATAACTACCCTCTCTCACTGCCTGAAACCCGTCTAGCACCAGCGCCAGCACCGTGCGACCGCCATTATCTCGCGCGTTGACATCCACATCACCGCGCCCTAACAGCAACGCAACCGCATCAACCTGACCCGACCACGCCGCAACAGCTAGCGCCGTCTCTCCCCTCACATTTCGCGCATGCACATCCACCTTTTCACACTTAATAAGCACTTCCATTACCTCAACGTGGTTACCAGCCGCTGCACGTAGCAGCGGCGTGAAGCCTTCATCATCGCTCGCATTTATATCCACCCTCCCATACCACACCAGCGTCGTCACCTCACCAACCAGCCCCGCGCCCGCCGCTATACCAAGAGCCGACGCCCCGCCCCGGTCGCGCGCGTTCACATCCACATCGTCGCGCTGCAAGAGCATCTTCATCGCCATATACTGGGTCGACTTTGCCGCCCAATGCAGCGGCGTCCACCCATTCCCATCGCGCCTATTGGCATCAGCGCACGTCCCCTCCCGCTGCAGGAGCATCCCCATGATCTCATGGTTCCCTCTAGACGCCGCGTGGGCTAACGGGCTCATGATTCCCGGTCCTTCCCCATTAGAATCCAAGTCGGCGCGACGCATGAGCAGCTCCACAACGTCGGTGCTCCCAGTCGCCGCGGCTTCGGTGAGCAGCTTGTTCCCGATCGCGCCGAGGCCGTTGGGGGTTTCGTCGGCGTGCGCAAGGAGCAATGCCATGATGTCAACGTCGTTGTGCCGCGCGGCCCAGACGAAAGAGGTGGTTAGGTCTAGGCAAGTGGGGGGGTTGGCAGCGGCGGCGTGAGTGAGCAGCGCGGAGACGATGGCAGTGTGGCCATTCATGACGGCGACGGGGAGGGGCCAGCGGTTCAATCCGTCGGTGTGATTAATGACGATGGAGGGATGCGTGAGGAGGACCTGGACTGCGGCGAGGTGGCCCCGGTTGGCGGCTTCGGTGAGCGGCGTCGTATAGGAGCCATAGGGGGCGGGACAGTCTATGAACGAGCTGTCTTCCGACGCGTCCGAATCCTCGTCGTCAAAGGAATAGTAGAAGTTTGGGTCCGTGTTAGGGTTGGTGAGAATAGTGGCCAATAAATCGAGTAAATCGGTGTCCCCTTCTTGCCCGGCGATATAGTGCAGGATTGAACAGTTGTTTAGATCCCCGTGGATTTGTTTGTAGGAGAGGGCGGGGGAGGAGGCTAGGTGAGGGAAGGCGTAGAGGAAGGATAGGATGTTGTCGAGGCCCTCTATGTGGCCTAGGATAAGGAGGATGGTTTCAGGGAGGGAATCGGGAATTGTTGTTAGTTTGCTCATGGTTTCGAGCCCAAATCTGGGCTATCGTGGATTAACTAAAGCGACTGACGGCGTTGAGCGCTGGCGAACTCCAGTCTGGGATTGGCAGCTTCGTTGTTGACATGGAGGCAAAGGCAGAGGAACGCAATGTGACTTAAGAGGAAAAAATTGTCGCAGTCTACGATTTTAATAGCTGCCGATACAGATTGGAACCAAAGAATGTGAGGGCGCAGTTGTGGCTTAGCCGTCGGATCTACCTTACCATCTCAGCTCCCAATAATAACCCGAAATGGAAAGAACTTGGCAAAAGGGGGAATCATCGTCCAGTCTTCCACACCTTCCTCCAAATGACACCGAACTGACACGAAAATGTTTCTTCGCCTCACACCACTCACCAAGCTCACCAAGCTCACTAAGCTCACCCATCGCCTCACCTGTTAGGTAGGAAGGGGCGGCGATTCCACGTTATGCCTATTAGCACAATTGAGACTATTAGACAGAGCCAGAGGATATGCAAGCTTATATATAAGGGCAAAGATATACCTACTAATAACATTAAGATGCTATACCAAGCTCTGGTAGTGTTTTGAGGGTACCCCGCACTTGTAAGTGCTATGGGGTCTGTGCACGGCCTAGCCTAACCCCTGTCTGGGAAGATCCAAGGCATCGCGACAACTAAAGAAATAGATAATTCGTGCGACGATGCTCTATTAAGAGCATCTTGGAAGGGGATAAATCCGCAGCTCGTTAGGCTTCCTCAACAATGAGTCGTTCTCCCTTTTTTGGGATCAACCGTCGCCAGTCTTCAACAGCACACTACCAGACCTTCCCCACATCTCCTCTTCAGACGCCATTTGAAGCACCTTTTTCTCCTTTTGAGTTCCCCGTTGAACAGAGCCGCCCCGCCGATGGCGACGACGAATATCAACGAGATCGTAGCAATGAGTCGCCCTTTCCGCGCCGCCAACTCGCTATTCTCGCCGGCATTGCACTCGCGGAGCAAACGGCCTTAAACTCCATTTCTCCCTACCTGCCACAAATGGCCTCCTCTTTCCCTTCCACCGACCCCTCACCTAAACTTGGCCTATATGTCGGCGCGATTGGTTCGGCTTTCGCGGCCGGGCAGTTTATCTCAAATTACTTCTGGGGCCTCCTCTCCGACCGCATTGGGCGTAAACCCGTTATCCTCTTATGTACTCTACTCACTGCTACGAGTTTTGTTGCATTTGGATTCTGTACGAGATTGTGGCAGGCGATACTCGTGCAGGCCACCATGGGACTCGTGAATGGGAATCAGGGCGTCGTGAGCACATGTCTTGGCGAGATTACGGATCGCTCGAATCAAGGCCGTGCCTTCGCCTTGCTACCCATCGTCTATGGTTTGGGAGGAATCACAGGCCCCGTGATGGGTGGCCTGTTGGTGCGCTCAGTCACTTCGACATCCGGTGAACCTCGGTATCCCTATCTCCTCCCGAATCTGGCGTCGGCTGCGATACTAATGTTGGATCTTATGCTCACGGCGATTTTCCTAGAGGAGAGTCTGGAGGAAGCGAAAGATCTTCCCCCGCTTCAAGTGAGGGTCTTCGCGCTGTTCGCGTGGGTATGGCAGATTGCCTCTGATGCAGTATGTCCTACATATCTCCGTCGCGACCATCGTCAGATTTCCACGCAGTACGATGGAAACGCGGATTTGCCCGACAGGTCGTCCATCTCACCAGCCAGCGAGCGCTCCTCCCTCATAAGCCCACCAGAGATTGTCGCGGATAACTCGGAGGAGCTGACTGGCAAGGCCGTATGGAATCGCAATACCCTCCTCCTCCTTGGCACATACCTCGTCTTGCAGCTCTCAAACGTCAGCTTCAACACCCTTTACCCGATTTTCGCCTTCGCTGCCCCACCACTAGGACGAGACATCTCAGCACGCGCGATCGGGATCTCACTCTCTGCTGTGGGAGTTGTGTCAGTCGTCTCCCAGGTCTGCGCTGGCGGCCGACTGAAAGTGAAGATGGGGCATAAAACCACCTATCGCACAGGACTCGGATTGCTCGCTATAGCTATGTTCGCCATGCCCTTCGTCGCTTACCGCGACCTGCCCCCGCTTATTGGGTCGTGGTCCGGCGAGGTAACGATGTGGATCCAGATCTCTCTCATCCTCCTCATGAAGACCGTCGGGACGGTCGGGGGGCTCACGTCGGCACTGTTGCTTATCACGAATTCGTCACCGTCGGCGGGTAGTCTGGGGGCGCTACATGGGTTGGCGCAGACACTGAGTGCGGCTGGACGGGCGCTGGGGCCGGTGGCAGCCGGGGGGTTGTTTAGTGCGGCGTCTGGGAAGGGAAGGCTGGGGGGGTTGATTCCGTTTGGAGTCTTTGGAGGAGTGGCGATGTTGGGCTGTGTGGCGAGTTGGGGAATAAGCGGCGAGCGGTTACATGATGGGGGGGTTGATGAAAGTGAAGAGGAGCGGAGTGAAGGATGAGGGAGGGACCTGATGTAACAATTAGGTATCGGTTTAGTGATTTGGGTGCGGGATCGTACAGAACTCAGGAATATATTTCTTATTAACCACTTGAATTCATACTCCGGGGTGATATATATTTATATTGTAGCTGCTCATAAGCACGTCAGGGCGAGCATGTTAGAGGCCCTCACGTCCTTATCCCTTCGACGTCGTAGACGAATGCATCCCACGATACCTCTTTTCACGTTGCTCCTGTAAACACTCTCGCTCATCTAGTAGACCTTGCTGTAAAATAAAATAGTGCAGGGTTCGGAACACAACTGTATTGGGATGTAGAAGAAATAGATGTTGATAGGGGATGGCGGTTTTCGTGTACTAAATCAGGGTGCGTAGGTGGATTCAATGGAAGCGACTGTCGTGGTGTCATAGCTGCGGTTGACGATGTGTACCGGACAAAGTTTTCCTTATGTTGAGGCACTGTAGGAGTTTGAAGTGACCAAAGAAGCGAAGCTGAGTGCTTACCTGGGCGGTTTTGTTGCTTTTGCGAAGATGGGCTGTTGTCTGCAATCCCTACCAAGCTCGATATTGAGGGAAGAGAGCATTGTGCACATTCTTCTATGGGCGGAGAAGGCGGGGGTAAAGGCGAGGTCGAAGGTGGAAGTGACAGTATGTCTGAGTTGGTTGGGAGTATTGTCTAGGGTAGTTATCATTATTGAATTTCCAGGATACTTAGTTAGGCTTGCCTCAGGCCATGGGAGGTAGGCGGCAAAGGAAGTGGCCGTAAGCAAACACGAGAAGCTGCGAAGCTTCAAAGTGAGGAATGGGGCTTGTTTGTTGATCGTTCTGGCCGAGGAAGCGGACCCACTAGATGAGGCATCACTGTGTGGGGAAACCATTGATGGATCGCCATTTGGGGTCAGACCTAAAATTCCATCGATCTGCCAACACCATTAGTGCGTGCTTGTCCCTGCCGCTAGCGAATACTAATAGCGATTAGCACCGACGATCTTGCTCATAACTTTTTGTTTTCTATTCATGAGAACTCGTTAGAGGCTTATATTTCACTTGGGCTGGATGGCTGGATTCGCTTCTGTATAATCACGTGATCTTCTGTCAAAGGCGGGGTCGATTCCACCCACACGTGGAAACGGAATTGCTGCTCGTGTGGGTGAAACACTTGCTGATCCTGCGGACCCGACCCCAGATCAATTTGATCGACTGGATTCTCTGGTCTGGTTGTGTCTGCTCTCATCTTCACAATTCAGACCACAACCATTTTCACAATTTCCTTCACTTAAGGTTCGGTGGCTCGTTAAGGGTCTCGAGTGACGTTTGGGGCCATGAAAACGCTACGAGTTTCCGACACTGCACGTCAACGTGAACTATTTAAGTAGGCGGCATATGCCTAACTCGTGTCCGATACAGTACGTTGATAAGGCTTCTGCCATAGATATTACCAACCGACCTCGTTACCTCTCGATCAAACTAAGGAACCTAAAGTCTTACGAGCCTCAAGCAACGATCTATCGTTGATCGCATTCGCCCAACTAGGTGCGCTTCGACTGAATGCCAAACGGGTTGTCATAAGTCTGGTAGGCCGTGATACAGAATACATAATTGCAGAGGCGAGCAAGACCCTGTCTCTGCAAGACGATAACCGCCACCATGATGGCGATCAGCTCTGGCATGGAGTTGGGCCATTGCAAGGCAATGCACTGATGGGTTTGGTTCTGATGGGTCTCCTCGGGGGAACCTCTCAACCAGCGCTTCCACATCTCATTGTTAGCGACCTTGTAAAGGATGAGAGGTTCTGTCAGCTACCTATTGTTTGTGCTGCTCCTTTTGCTCGATTCCTTGCGTGCCTGCCACTTCGGACCGCTGCTGGCTATGTCATAGGTACGTTCATTCTAGCCTGTAGACGCTGTATAATACTTAGTTTTCGATAGGCCTCTACACTGTTATTGACGACAAGCCCCGCGACAATCTGGATAATGCAGATATTTTGTTTCTTGAAGACATGGCTCGCACTACGATGGATCACCTCGAGAGTTGCCGAGTGAAACAAAAGCATCACAGGGCTGAAAGAATGATCAAGGCATTAAACATTTTCCTAGAAGGTGGAGATAGTATACGAAACTGGTGGATCACTCAGGGACGAGAGGGTCAAAATATCCAGCAATCTGGTATTAATGAAGACAGCCGTCGTGGCGTTTCATTTAGTCAACAAGCAGATAGACAGTTTGGCGTGCAAGATCCGGCTGATAGATATTTTGGAGGCATTGGCATGCGAGGTATAAGAAAGGGAGACGTCGACGCTCAGGTTGTAGTGGGTGACGGTAGGCCACCGGTACCAACGAGCTTAACGTCCTCAAGAGTCCCTTCTACTATTCTAAGTACAGAGTTGCCCACCATTGGGACGGCCTTTAGGCAAGAGTCTGTTACCTCGGAAGACCCACCTATGACGTCTAAAGAAAACACAGGGTATAATTCTACAACCGGTGCAGGTCCTTCGAGGTTCGATATCCCCCAGCAAACATTAGCGCTAGGAAAAGGCTTGCAAGAGGCACTACTGTCAAATGATATGAAAAGAACCTTTGGCCGCGCGAGCAATCTCATTCGTGAAGCCATAGATGTTGATGGTATAACTTTTTTTGATGCCAGTATTGGATCATTTGGTGCACGATCAGAAGGGATAAGCATGAACGAGAAGGCTCCAGGGCCCCTGATGGCCGATACAAATGTTGATACGACAACATCAGGCAGTGATGAGGAAAGGAAGAGAGCATTCGAGAGCAGTTCTGTGGAGTCAACCTTGGCGCAATTGATTGAAGGTGAAAATTACACCAGTATTCTTGGCTATTCGACACGAAGTCGTTCTAGTATCAACGACCATTCAGAATTGGATTCGCAGCCAAGTTTATCTGAATCACAACTAAGACAACTGGCGAAAAGATATCCTCATGGTAAGATCTTCAATTTTGACGAAAGTGGATCAATATCATCTAGCGACTCAGAGATACAACTCAAGACTGATTTGAGTTCCACTACAAGTCCAGAAGTCGCTTCGGACGAGTCCCGTATCCGTCGAAAGCAAAAGAAGAAAATTTCAAGAGAGGAAGATGCCGCCCACATCTTGAATATTGTCCAAGGAGCTCGCAGCGTCATTTGGTTTCCCCTCTGGGATCCTGCCTTAGAGAGATGGTACGCAGGCACGCTGCTCTGGTCGCTGTCACCAACACGCGTGTTTAGTCCTGAGGAACTGACATACATGGTGCACATCTCTGTACGACTTCTGATAGCTCATGCTAACCATTTTTAGGCAACCTTTGGGAACAGTATCATGGCAGAAGTGTCAAGACTGTCGGCTCTTGTCGCCTCTCAGCTGAAAGTAGACTTTGTATCAAGTATATCACATGAACTGCGGTCGCCGCTGCATGGTATTCTTGCCAGTGTTGAATTCCTTGAGGAAGATGGCTGTATGACGGACGGGCAAGCAGATATGATAAATACGATTGTAATTGAAGTGTCCCTAACTTTGAGAAACCCCGCTAACTAATAAGCACAATTGTGGACGAACTCTTCTGCAAACGGTAGATCATGTCCTCGACTTTACTAAAATCACAAACCAGATGAATGAGAAGACTCCTCGAAACCGGTTGAGAAAGCACTTGAGAAATAACTATAGGAGTAGTAAAGGTAGCGACACCTCAAGAAACGAAGCTTCAGACCTTCATGCCCTAACAGAAGAGGTTATCGACTCGGTCTATGCTGGTACAAGGTTTTCAGAAGCATCATCAAACTCACGACTAGGCTTTGACAACTTAGTTTCCAATTCACCTCCGGTCATCGTTGTGGATATTGCGTGGCTCGAAAACTGGACTTTTGACATCAACGATGGTGCGTGGAGAAGGGTCTTGATGAATATTTTCAGCAACGCCGTGAAATACACCAAGAGAGGATTTGTCCGTGTAGCCGTGTTCATTAAAAGAGATAGTATTCTAGGGAAGAGGATACCGCATCCGCGTCTCTGCCTTGAAGTAAGTGATTCTGGGACCGGCATTTCTGAGGAGTTCTTGAAGAATCACATCTATACTGCATTTAAACAGGAGAATTCTTTTTCTGTTGGTACCGGCCTCGGTCTCAGCATCGTGCGACAATTACTCGTGGACCTTAGCGGGAACATTGATATTAAGAGTGAGGTCGGAGAAGGGACGAAGGTATCTGTCTCCATTCCACTGTTGCCAGTGAGAGCTTTGAATCAGAGAGAAAATGAAGATATTGTAGGTAAGGCCCGAAGGATAGCAGCTGGTTCGAAAGCTTGCCTGCTGAATTCTGCCTTTAATCTACTCCCTGCTATGACCGATGCACCTACCGGCATCTTGTCTCCTGAAGCCGAAGCGTTGATGTTATTAAAAACCTCAATCAGCTCTATAATAACCGATTGGTTGAGCATGGAAGTCACTACATCTTCTGAACTGGACCTTTCGGTTGCCAACGTGCATGTTACTATTGCATCGGAAAGTGTGGAGGAAGACATTCGCGCAGCTGAAACCGAATTTCTCATCCCTGGCACAACAACTGTAATTGTCATTTGCAACGCCTTGCTTCATAAGCAGAATTATGTGACGGATCATGGTGTTCAAGTCTTCTACCTCCAACAGCCGTGAGTAAATTCTCGCAGAACTTCATGAGATTTTATAATGACTGTCTATAGTGTTACTCCAAGGAAATTCGCTAGTGTTATATCACGCGCATTTGCTTCGCCTCATACGTCTGCTCAGGTCTTAACCACAACTGTCGAAGACTCAGCCCGCCCTCTTCAACTTCGCACGAGTGCCAATGGGTCTTCACTTGATTACTTCTCACAAGCATCGGGGGCCAAAGTACCTAGTCCGCATGGCAGCGGCTTAAGCTTGCAAGGTATTACCCCAATGCTCGACGCAATGCTCACAAGGGGCGTTCAGCCCGGAAGCAGCGACTCAATAGACAGTGCGTTGCCATCACAGAAGCGTTCCAAGGTGCTCTTAGTCGAAGACAATGAAATAAACCTCAAGCTGCTTGTCATGTGCATGAAGAAACTCAAGCATGATTATGTCACCGCTATAAATGGCCATGAAGCCGTCACTGCATACAAAGCTGCCGGTACCCCCTTCGATGTGATCTTCATGGACATCCAGATGCCGATACAGGATGGTTTGTCAGCAACACGAGATATCCGGAACTTTGAGCGTGAGAATCACTTCCCGCCCGCTGCAATCATCGCGTTAACGGGGGCGGGGAGCGCGGCTGTCAGGCAAGAGGCGTTTTCGTCTGGCATTGACTTGTTTCTAACTAAGCCAGTGGCTATGAAGTCGCTGAAGAAAATCATACATGATTTTGAAGAAAAGGGTAGGGAGGCTTTGTCGCAAGTTTAATGACAATACTCTTGATGCTGCTCTGGATGTGCGAATTAAGTCGTCCACTGTGGTTCGAAGTGGTCCTACTTAGCCGAATGAGGACGGCAGTTTCAAATAACTTAAAGCGTGATGGTATCATATGTCATCTTAGCATTGATACCGTAAATATGACAGTACCTGATTTATCGCAGTGCTTTATCTTCAAAGGTGCCGAGAACACTAGAGTACCTAATATACCACAGTGCATTATCTCCCAAGATACCGTATTTGCAAAAGTACCGAAAGCGTTGTCCTACCTGAAATAACACGGTGCCATAATGTATTGCGTATTTTATTAGCTATGGTAATAGCTTTTCTCCTTCGGTCTTTAAGTATGGTTTCCTATAGATGCAGCGGCGAAACGGCGCCTAGCTCGCCCAGCTCACCCCTCGCCTTACCCTTCAGGCGGCCCTTCCACGCTATGCCTATTGGCACGATTAAGACTATCTGCCAGAGGATACGCAAGCTTGTGTATGGCAGAGCGGACGGGATGCCCAATTCTATTGAGTCTATGGTCGTATGTGACTGTTAGATGGGTATCGGGATATATAGCCAGTAAATGGGGGGCTGCCTTGGTCGATATAATTCAACCCCAAAACAAGCCACAGTTTCATTATTCCGAGCACAACACTCTGAAGAGACGGCAGACCAGCACCAGATTGTCCATTCCATCTAGAGAGCAAATTTGGACTCATAGCAACTATAGATATCTCTTTCTTATATAGTAGGACAAGTATGCCGGAAGAGGCTGGGTCGCCTCGTCGCCTGCCGGTGCCCACTGTCAAGTCGGCGCAGGTTCAACAAGACACCTAGAATCATCGGCATTATCGAGGGTTGCGAACCATTGTCCATGCTTTTCGTCCCGTAGCCAGTTGTGCACGAGCCTGATTATGTCCGCGTTCGAGTTCCAGCGCCCAGGGATCTTGACTTGATCTGCGATATTGCGCAGGCTCTGCTCGAAGCAAGCTGGCTTTCACACATAGATCCAGAACACCCATATCCCAGATGATCGCTCTCTGGCTCGATACGAGTGCTTGGTCGCAAGCTGCGACTTCCTATCTTCCTGTCTTCCTGTCAGAGCAGGTCTGGCTCGGCCCTCACCCCACTCCGCCTAGTCCAACAAACGCGGCCCTAGCCGCAGGCACGGTGCGCTTAGCATGCTTCAGATTTTGATGTTTCCTCTAACCAAATGCAGAGATGTGCAATGCAAAACATACTAGATATGCTCACTGCTTCTTCTTCTTGTTCCACCTAGCCTTCAAAGCAAATATGAGTTCTCGAATTATCATAAACAGAAGCTTTAAAGCCAAAAACACTAATATGCTAGCTATAAATACCAATACTAGAACAGCAAACCACCCGGATACCAGCAGGATCGAATTCCAAGTTTTGTCGAACTTGTTTGCCGAAACATCCATCGGCGCCATCGCTGCAAGTGCAACCTGCATAGCACTTAACGCCGTACTAAGGAAAGCAAAGAAGAAAAGAATGACACCAAAATAGCGGGAGAAATAATCATTATACTGCCCACTAGGTTTGTAGTACGAAAATCCCGTCAGAAGCATCTGGCCCCAGAAGTTAATCCTCGAGGCACGCAACTCCCCAAAATGGTATCGAGGAGAGACGTCCTTGTCTGAGATGCTATCTCTGCACTCTGAGACGAAGCGCATGAATGCTCCGTATGAGATGTTCTTTGGGATGAGTGGCATCTGGTTACTGCCTCCTGCGGCAGTTGCGAGTATGAAGTCGGATTTATGTTGGATGAGGTAGCACCACGTGCGCAGATAGCCACGCACGGCGAGAAGAATCTGGTCGCGTTCAGGTTGCGGTATGGGAGAATAGGAACTAAAGAAATAGAAGGACCAGAAGGCATGAGAGAGTATGTATGGTGGGATGGGCTTGATGAACACCCGGTCGTAGTACCAGAGAAGGTGCAGTTTTGGGTCTTCAGTCACCACGATGTTCCGCCCTCTCACGATCTGATGCGTCAGCGAAGAGATATGGGAGTGGGACTGTGTGGCGACGAGCCAAAGATTGGGTGCGAAGTTGTCCAGGTACTCAGTGTTGAATTCTTGTATGAGGTGATGGGCTATGAGTGGGCTGTCAAGGGGAAGTTGTGGCTGGCCTGGAAGAGTTGCTGGCCTCACTGGCTTTGTAAGCCCGGCTGTATTCTTTGATGAGGCTCTAGTGAGTTTTTGTGAAGTCAAGTCGATGTTCAACTTGTCGTATAGTTGAAGATCTCGCCCAAATGGGGGCAAGCTTGTGCCGATGGCTACATGTTTTGCCATGAAAAATAACCTTGATATGTTCAGCGCAAAGTTAGCGACCAACAGTTCAAAAGATGTGAGATGGTGAAGAGTAAAGATGGCGAAGGGTCATGTTGATAGCCGATATTTCAGCTAGTTGTAGCTTAGTGGGGGAGGGGATGTCAAGGTTTGGGGTTTGTCTCATTATTCAGTCTAAGCGCCGCCAGTTTGAATGAAACATAATTGCGGCTGTAAAAGTGGATCCGTTTATTTTGATTTGGTGAATCTATGTAAGTGGGGCCAAGAACAACGCATATCTAATATTGTGGCTTGTTTGAGATGTCGCTTCTATCATCAGTTCGACAGAAGCACAAGTATTCCCCCCCTTGTATCACAACCACAACATACTGTAAAAAACGCCAAAAAACAACAGCAAGTGTATAATACTCTTCCTAGGGGTTATTTGAGTGTTTAAATAAGATTTTTTGGTTAGGCATAACAAAAGTTATGAGATGAAGTGTTAAAATTTCTTGTGGCGTTCACACCCCTGTCGGTTATAACAATACTTCAAGGCTGTCCCTCTATGAGGCGTTAGTACCTTCGTATAGGAACCTACATCTTTGCTCCGCCCTTATATGTCCGGGCGATGCCTCGTCTAGTGCGACCTACTAATGACAGCTATTCGCATTAAAATCCCTCGCAGTACCTTTCCCCCTCTCATTCGCATCAACGGCCACGTAACGTACGTGCTCATATTGATATGATATTATGTTCCGGGCGGTCAATAGAAACTTCCGAGCCACTGCGGAAATCCCGTCCGGCCCGCTGACTTATGACGAGGAGTCTCAGGCCGAGTCAAGTCATTCTTCGAGGCTGCATCAGATCTACACTCCGTTAGAGGCCTACCGTAATGACGCTGATGGCTCATACGAGTTCCACGGCGAAGCTGCCGTTGAGTGAGTGCGCATAAGTTGGCGATTGTATTATCCAACTAATGTTTACAGCATCATTGCTGTCCATGGGCTGGCGGGTTCATACAGTACTTCCTGGTCCGTAGAAGAAAAGGACGGAAACCAGTACCATTGGCTCAAGGAGAAGCTGCCCAAAGATATACCTATTGCCCGAATTCTGAACTTCGAGTACGACTCAGAATGGTACGCAGACCCGTCACATGTTGATTTGGATGAATGCGGCGCCCAGTTACTTCGGGCCATCGTCCAAGATCGGCGTCATCAAGGAGAGCTTGCGGAATGCCCATCCAGAGTTAGTGACCTTCTATAATCTGCATCGATTGATGAGCTTAATACTAAGTTCTGTTGCAGCGCAAAAGACCTATTATCTTCATTGGACATAGTTTTGGCGGACTGGTCATTAAGCAGGTTAGATATTCGCAGTTGCGTATCATGTCCATCTATTAATGGTTCTTGGATACCAGGCTCTTTTGTATGCGAGCCAGACTCATGGAGGAGCAAGTATTGCCACCCGAGGGGCAAACCCTTCCATTCGCGCCGCTGAATATAGGAATAACCTAGATCTGCTTGCATGCACCGCTGGTATCATATTCCTCGGAACCCCGCATCGTGGTTCCAACTTCTCATGGCTTGCCAAAGCCAAGATGCGAGCAGGGTCTGTGGTTGGCTACTCGACGAACCCAGATCTTATTGATTTGTTGAATTCTGACTCCCCCCTACTTACACACGTCCGAAAGGCATTCACTCGCCTACAACATTCCGATAAACTCAACAACCTGCAGCTCTACTGCTATTTCGAGCAAAAGGAGATGGATCTCGTGAAAATGGTTGTAGTATCACAGGACTCGGCTTGCCTCCCTGGCGCCCAGGTTAGAGGCCTTCCTCTGAATCACAAGGAGCTGAATAAGTTTCAAAGAGGAGAAGATAAGAACTACAACTCACTGCTAGCGGATATCTTGGAAGTCGTGAAAGTCATGTCAGATATTGTCCTGCCCAGATTTGAGGCCTGGCAGTACAACTCTGATGGCTGCAATGATGTCCGGGAAAGTCTTCGATGTTGGTTGACACCATCACGCGACCCACAAGAGAGACAGCTCCATTCAAGATTGGCAGTGCAAACCATGTCCAGTTATACCTGTCAATGGATCTTTGATCTCCCCGCGTTCAAATCATGGAAAGACTGGACAACGGCTCAAAACCTTCTCTGGATCAACGGCAAAGCTGGTTCGGGAAAGAGTGTTCTGGCTGCATTTCTGATAAGTCACTTCCGAGGTGGGGTGAAGCCTTCCCAGGATAAAGATAGAGAAGGAAGCTGTAACGTTCCACTTGTGATGAGACCTTGTGGGTATTGGAAGCAGTCTGTTACAGTGCTCTACTTTTTCTGTGGTATTGATCGCATGCACGAAGATCCAAAGAGTTTCCTTGGGACGCTTATCCATCAGTTGTTGTGGTGGCATAGTGAGGACCAGCAGCTTCTTTCAATCTGTGAGGGATTTCGAAAGCGGAATCGAGCCGGAGCGGACGCCAAAACTATGAGTAAATTACTCGCAAGACTTGTGGACATCATTGGAAATGTCATGTGAGTGAAATTTTTACGGACCTGATTGGACTTGAAAAGGATCTAATATACATGCAGAATTATTGTGGATGGACTGGAAGAAGCCATTGGAACGATTCCTAGTACCAAAGATGCTAATTTTGGTGCCCCGTCGGAATCTATTGAAGCCTACAACTTTTACATCGACCATTTGTCATTTGTGAAAGGCCTTCGAACAGTCCGCCTTGTATTTCTCTGTCAAGGAGTTGAAGGGATCCATCGGAAGCTCCACGAAGTATTTGGTTCTCTCCAAATCGTTTCTATAACTGAAAATTCACGATCCGATATGGAAAAGTTTGTTGATATAGAGATAGTGAAACTAATGAAAGCCAAACCTGAGTTCATTGCTAAAGAGCAAGACCTTATCATAAAACTTCGACAAAATGCTGGGGGCGTATTTCAATGGGTTAGTGCATCAATCGACCTTCTGAAAGATGTCAAGCTCGTCGAAGACATTGATAAGAGCCTTGAGGACCTCCCTCAAGGCTTAACATGGACATACAACCGGATGTTCGAACGAGTCTCACGCATGTCTGATGACCGCAGATTGCGCGTCGCTACGGCCCTCAAATGGCTCGCAGTTTCAGCAAGGCCATTAACAGCACTTGAACTAAAGACTGCAATGATGCTCGACGACAAGAAAATTGATATTGAAGAAATCAAAGAATGGATCGGGAAGTCAGCCTATGACCACGCTCAGCTTGCAGAAGACCTGCGTGGCCTTCTTGATGACCTCATCCAGATAGACGAGCTCGAGGATGGGACTCACACAGTCCAGCCGGCTCATCCTGCTCTTCGCAAAGCACTCATCAGCAATGCGCCCACGAAGCAGGCTGCAATTACTGCATTCATGTTCACGGTTGAAGAAGCTCACCAATGTTGCGCGTTGGCCTGCATGAAACTAGTACAGGTTTCTACCTTTGCTAATGCAAATGCATTTGGAGTATCGCAGACTCCGCTGGTGGAGTATGCGTGGGAACTCTGGGTTTATCATTTGAGGCTATCGTCTCTCAAACTTAACAATGAGGTCGTTATGAATCTTTTCGACGCCTTGATCCTTAATGTGACTCTAGATGCAGTCGCATTTCTTGATGCTCTCACGGACTTTGCCAGTTCACCGTTGGAGCCCGTGCCTGGGGTTGAGGGCGATCTGGCATATATCGTTTCGCTGCAACATGCTCAAGAGGCCATTTTTCCAGCCTTGAAAGCACTTGATTCTGTACGGTCAAAGACTCCACTCTCTTTCAAACTCGCTGAGGAGGGTGTCGCTATTTCCCAGTTAAGATACCAGGCCAATCCAGCGACTTTGATGCACGAATACAAATTCTGGGTTCAGAGAAGGCTGACACTGTTTCGAGTAAATGTTCTCAAAACAGAGTCTGCAGTGATGAAGCTCCGGACAGATGCGTACATGACTGAACGGCCTCACATGCAAGCTCTAGCCTCTCAGTTTGTACGAGATCTTTGGGATGCGGCACAGAAATTGCGGCTTGTGGCATTACGATTCGCGGTTAATCCTGTCTACGGCGCGTTGATAGCGAAGGCCGGTGGGACTACATTCTCGCCCATACATTGTTTGGTGTACATTGCAGCACTTCTTGAGGAGAGTGCAAATTACCCTTACTGGAGCGACTATTTGCCTGTCAACTTCGATATCATGGACTCCTTTATTTGCGAGCCTCAAGATCCATTTGCAGGAGCAGCAAGATTTGTGCTCCACAGTTTCGAGTACCGTTATCCCAAGCTTGAAGAAGCCAAACCAGAGATTAAGGAGCAACGCCCCGTGAGTCCTGAACCACAAGCTAAGAGAAGGCGAACGAGGAGCCACTCTCCTCGACCAGATCCAAGAGATGTCGGCGCCTACCAAACAATTTCTGCAGATGACCGACGCCGCGCGCAACAACTCCAAGAGATACCGGGGGATAAATGGATTACCGCCGTCCATGGCCACGAACTCTTCAAGGTCAAGGATGGTTCTTTTCTGGAGGTTGTTGTCAATCCAATTCGACACATTCACTTGCAAGAAGTCATGCTCCTCAAAAGTGACAAGGACCTTCCCCTCTATGTACCTAATATGAGTGATCCCACAAAAACGCTTATGATGCACGCCCCAAAGAGCTTGGCCACTGCGCCTCTAACTCAATATCTTCGGTCTCTCCCAGCGAATCTTCGCTTACAGTTTGTTCGCTGCTACGCATACGTGATTGAGATCTTCGGACACCTGAGCAAGCATGCGTTGGCACAGCACTTTTGGCGCTTTGAAGTAGCAAAGCAGGAGTTCTTGTCTGCGATAGAGTACGGAAAGCGAACTTTGGATCCTCAAGATCCTGCGGAGATGTGGCATCTAGTTCCTGGCCTATTCTTATTCTGGCTCAGATGCAGATTCATGCCTTGGTATGGCGCCCATCATCTACCACACCCGTGGGCAGAGTTTCTTTACTCCTACAAACATCCTGCTGCCTATCTCAACTGGCAGGATGAAATGACCTGGTGGAGATGGACCAAGTGGATTTTTGGATACCTCATCGCCAACTCTCTCTCCGTGGCCTTCCTTACCAATGGTCTGACCCTCCCAAAGTCCAGAACGCGCCACGCTTCCAATATTATGGGGAGCTTCTCACTTTTCTGCCAAATTGAACGGAGCATTTTCACTATGTGTTTTGTTTGCGCAACACTCCTTGCCAGCGCCCGCATCATCTTCATCGACCAAGAGAGCGCCGCCCGCGTTGCCAAATTTTCCTTCTACTACTGGATAAATACTTTCTTTGGCATAGGCGTAACCTGCATTCACATGGTTGTCTCGAACTACACTACGAATCCGCTCCATGTTATTGTATGGGCCATTAGCCAGCTGGCAATTACCGTGGTCTGGCTCATCTACTCTCCGATTATATTCCGCTACCTTGGGGTGCTCCTGTACTCCTCAGTCTACATCGCCTATCTACCCTTTTGGCTTGTTGCTCAAGCAGCTATCCACTCCTACATCCCTGTTATGAAAGTCACCAGCATCATTCTTTTTATGTACGTCGGATTTCTGGCCATGCACTGGATGTCCCGCTGGTTATGGGATCCGTATGATATGAAATCTTCCCTACACGACTTGACTGCCGCACGACGAATTGCCCGCCTCATTCTCAAACCCGAGGATAAGAAAAGAATCGGCATGTATCCTCTCGGCGAGATAGTAGATTCTGCTCCGAACGGAAACGAGGCTTCCAAGTCTCAAGACTCTGAAACCACCTCCCGTGGTGGATTCCATCTCCTTGTCCGTGCACCGACTTTCGAGCGCTCTAAAACCGCTTCTGCGGATGCAGTTATGTCTGCAACTGAAACTACAGGAAGCAACCCGATGGATAGTGGTGTGTATCCCAAAGTAGCGCCTGGGATTGCATTCAAAAGCTTCTTTGGGCCGTCTGCTCTACCACGGTCCAAATCACCAAGGAGGGCATACCCAACAGACGCTATCAACAATAGTGGCATGCCCAGTTCAAGGGAAGGGAAGCACGAACTAGTGAAACCTGAGGCTGAGGAGCACAAACCCGAGATGGGTGAACCCGAGATCACTCCAGAGGAGCTTTTTCAAGAAACATTTGGCCCCAATGGTATACGTGACTCGCGATCGCGGACTCGTAGTTATGACGATTTTGGAACCGCGGGGTCAGGACATCTGAAGAAAGAGTGAGGTTTGAGTCGATTTTTGTTTACCATGATCTAGACACTTATGCAAGAATCCTGCGACATCGTATATGCATTCAGTCATATCAGTCATCTCTTAGTGCTGGGCAAGCGGAGCTCACAAAGTTCAGTCAGATAAGCCATAGTTCTAGTAGCAAGAGACAGCATATAAGCATTAAAAACAACAAAAATAGCAAAAAAAAACATACAACAGTGGGTATTCGCTGGTGGTCACCCACCCAACTACTAATCCACCGATCTCAAGCTTGTGTATGGCAGAGCGGACGGGATGCCCAATTCTCTTGAGTCTATGGTCGTATGTATTATTTTCTAGAGTATGCGAGAATATACCTACGATATGTACGACAAAATAAATAAAGAACGTACATTGCAATGCATACTGACCAACGCATTCCCAACATCCTGTCAACAGTCACGCCATGACAGCGGCTGGTAGGATTTAATAACAAGAATGGCTGCGAATAAATATGAGTTTATCTACAATTTAATTTTAAGTTGAAATCAGTGCGGGAATTCTCAGTGCGTAAGATGTTTCGCTCCCCCCGCTATCAAAACTGTTTCTATACACACAAAGAAAGAGTATTCTGCAATTTAAATTTAAACCAGCGCGCAAGTTGTTCGCTCGCTCGCTCCCTACCGCGATCAAATCCATTCTATTTAAACAAGGAAAGAGCATTCTGCAAGCATTGTGAAGTAGTCCTAACCTATATGACAAAGGCGTATAGTTAGCTTTCGTAAGAGATTATAATGAGGGAGAAATGAAGGGACTTACGTGCGGACTAGCCATCATCGTAAAATGGTTCCCCGGCACCGACAAAACCGTGCTCTCAACTGGCAAAAGTTGCTCCCACCCATTCGAACCCAGCGCCGTCCTCTTCTCCAAGATCCAATGTCCAGCAGCATTAAGCGCAACCGGCGGAACTGCACCATCTGCATAATCCTCGAGCATGCCCTCCGTAGCCCAGACGATGAATACTCGTATCCGCTTCGCTGCCGGAGCGAGGGGGATGGAAGTAGGCTTGTAGCGACCAAGGCTGGCGACTGTGAAATTGAAGTGGTTCAGGAGAGCTCGTTTCCGTTCCGCAGACACGACGGCACTGCTAGCCCCTTGCATCTTACCAAATGTGCCCGTGGAGTCGAGGAACTCGATGAGAGATGCCGACATAGGCGGGATCGAGAGGGGACAGGGGGAGTCGATCAGCACGAGGCCTGATACCTCATCCCCTGCTTCTATGAGCTGTTTGGAGGCTTCGTATGCTAACACACCGCCGGCGGACCAGCCGCCGAGATAGTAGGGTCCTTGTGGTTGGTGCGCGCGGATTGTGGAGAGATAGATCTGCGCTGTGTCTTCGATGCTGGAGGTTGTGCCTTCGGGTGCCTTGAGGAAGGGACAGACGAGGCCGTATACGTTGAAATCCGGGTTTAGTTGCGCCAGTGCCGAGTACGAGCTAGGTGAACCTGAGCCATCGGGGAAGAGGAACAACTGCCTGTCTCCAGCTGGGTTTGATCGCACTTGAAGCAGGATAGCCTGGGCGGAAGGGAGATCCTTATCGACCACCACCAGTTTCCCATGGTAGATTTGCTCAGTTTTGAATTTTACTTCTTCTGGACGACGGGGTTCATCTTTTGGGCACGAACTCCCTAAAATTGCCCGGCTGACATCGGCCATGGTCTGATGCTCCATGAAAAAGTCCATGGGCAGGTCCACGCCCATACCGCGCAGCCTGCTCAGGATGGCGAGGCTCATGAGTGAATCAACGCCGAAGGAGCCTAGATCTGCCTGAGGGTGGAGGTCTTTGGCTTCAATACCGGTTTCGTCCACGATAACAGACCGTATTAAGTCTGTGGTATCCTCAGCTTCGCTGCCGACTGTTATAGTACCGCTCGAGTCTGACGCATCCTCAGAGCTCGTGGTGGAACTAGAAGAACTTTCCTCGCTGCTAATGTTTTCCAACGCAGCTTGGCCATTCGGATGTATGAGATCCAGAAGTTGACCAATAGTATCGCAGTCCATCAGCTGACTGTGTGAGACGTCGATGCCGAAGCGTTCGCGCAGATTTCCAGAGAGCGTTAGTGACATTAGAGAGTCCATTCCAAGATCATGGAGCTTGTCATGGAGGGATATGTCTGCTCTTGGCAAGCCCAGCTCTTCTGCTATCAGATCGATGGTGGAGTCGGATGGCTGAACGGATTCCTTCTGAACCTTTTGATGGCTGCCAATAACCGTAACCGCCTGTATTCGTGGGGGAGACTGGAATTTGGGCGTTTGCATCTGAAGCTGTTTTGTAGGTGCCTTTGGCACGGGTTGCCTTCTGCCAACCGGGGGTAGGAGCATGTCGAGAACTGTACGAGGGACACGTTGAAAGCGGAGACCTTGAATCAAACCCACAATCTCGTCGTTGCAGAGAATCCAGACGTTGCCGCTTACCATGGTTTTGTCTGCTGGCAGCATTCGAACATAGGTCCGGTACTTTCCAGTTGATTCGAATGGTTTAGCAAAGCGCATACTCTCCCATCCATGGGAGATATATACCGCCTCGTTGTAGTCGACGGTAAAATTGCCGTTCATAACGAAACCAGAAAGATGTGCCAAGGCATCAATAAAGTATGGGTTGCAAACGAATTCATCGTCGTTTCCGCCTCGGTTCTCTAGACCAACATCGGCAGAAGCTTCGAATGTGGGACCAGCCAGGAAAACGTTGTTCATTCGTTGGTAGCGCGGCGCATAATCCACTAGGCTGCTGAAAAGACGGTATGCCAACCCGCTGGTAATCTTGCTAACCTCTCCAGAAACAGCCTGAGCCTCGAGGGCACTGATACGGTCTTTGACCAAGTGGAGGTCGTGTTTCCATCCCCGGAGCCACTTGTCTGGGCAGCCATATTCGATGGTGCAGGTGGCATGTTTCGTTTCACTCTTTTGGTCTGGGTTAAAGGAAGCAAACTCAAGATTCAGCGCTTGCGATGATTTATTGACCCGTGCGTGTACACGTAGAACTCGATGCTCATCTTCTTTAACTGGGTTCGCGATAAGTGGCTGGGTAACCTCCATGTCGGTAATGCTATGTCCAGTGGTTAAAATTCCAGCCTCTGGGTTCTGCTGAATATGACGAGCGATTGTTACAGCAATATCACCGTACACAGACTATCAACGTTGATAAGTAAAGTGCATAATTATGAGGTTGTTTAGTGTGGAAACTTACAGAGGGACAGAGAGCGGAACCGTTGACCCTGTGACCGGATATCGCTTCATGAAGCTCTGGGCTGTAAAGATCCGATTCAAAGGTAATGGAGGGTTCTGGGAGACTGTAGTCCTCTCGGGCAACGCGGTGGACTGATGCTGATAGCCGCTTAGGGGCTTGTTGAACCTGTTTAGTTTCTCTAACCTCGACAGTCGACGCAGGATCACCCTTTCGAAGGGTCCAGTTATTTCGATATGGAATCCAGTAGTTCTTATTGTCAAATGCATATGACGGCAGAGTAAGAAGGTGGCAGGATCCTTCAATATCCCGATGGTATTCCGACCAGTTAATAGCAAAACCCATATCGTGCAGAGAGGCCAGAGTGCCCAAAATGACCTTCCAGGGATCCTCCTTGCGTCTCAGTGTCGGGAAGGTGGATGTGTCGCTACCAAGAGATGCTTTGATCATGCCGGTGCATATAGGGTGCGGACCAATCTCCAAATAGACAGTAGATTGATCAATTATGTTGTCGCTCCTGGCGTTCTCGAGAGCAGTAGAGAAAGCGACTGACTGACGACAGTGCTGGCGAATATAAATAGCGTCAACAGTATCAGAGGACTGCAGCGGCTTGCCGTTGAGAGAACTGATATAGGTGATTTTAGGTGGTCCCATATTGACAGACCTTGCAACCGTTTCTAGTTCATCAAGGATAGGGTTCACCTGCTGTGAATGGAATGCGTATGGGAGGTCTAGTTTCGTGTAGCGAGCACCCTGGCTAGATAGGTAGACCTGTAGCTGATCTATGATACCTTTCTCTGCGGCGAAGACCGTATCCCCTGGACTGTTCAGACACGCAACTTCTACGCCTGCTGAGATTGAAGCTGGGGCCGCGTCAAGGATGGTCGGTGGCCGGTTAACAGCCAGCATTGCATGAGTGTTCATTTTGCATAGGTTCTGCAGCAGTTTAGCCCTGTGGCCGACAAGAAAAATCGCATCGCTGATGGATAGAACGCCACTTATCTGGAGAGCGGCATACTCCCCAAGACTATGTCCAATTACTGCCTTCGGCTTGATTCCCAATGAACTCCACAACCGAGCTAAGGCAACCTGGATGCACATCAATCCGACCTGAGTTTGAGTGGGAGATAAAGTGTTTAAATCGGCTGCCTCTCCGTTGAGAATCGGAAGGAAGGATGGAAATCCCTGTTCAGTTGCGATGCCGTCGAATTGTTGAATATCAGCTCGAAATTGGGCCGACGTGGTATATAGCTCTTTGGCCATCGCTGGGTATGCTGCCCCCTGACCAGTGAATACGAACACCACTGACTTTTCTCCCTCAGATAAAGAAGCGCTAGAAGGTATTTTCTGCAATTTAATCTCTAAAGCGCTTTTGATTTCATCAATCGAGGTTCCGGTAGCCGTCAGACGGAGTGTGTGGTGTCGGCGGCGTGCCGTGGTTGTGTAGGACAGATCTGATGGCATAATTCTTGGATTATTGGAAAGGTACGCAATCATCCTCTCTAGGTTATTTTTCAACGCAGATGCAGTGTGTCCTGAAACTGTGACGGCATGGAGAGTACGGGGTTGGATTTCCTGACGGTCAGCATAGCCAGGATGATCCTGGATTAGCAATGCTGTGTTCCCCCCCTAAATTAATAAAGCCAGTTAGCTATGCCACGAGGACCTCTTATCCTTCGACCAGATACTTACTGCCGCACTGAAATTATTGACAAAGATAGTCCTTTTCCTGCCCTGTATGCTCTGAAATGGAGTCTTAGCGAAAGGTATATGAACGCTACAAGCAATAGTTAATAAGGCATCCAAACTGATATACTACGGAGCCAACCTACTTTCTTGAACCGAGGTCAGGAAATCCCTTGTTCATTTCATTCTTGATGCCAACATGAGGTGGTATGACTCCTTTTTTGAGCATCATAATTGACTTAATTAGGGCAGTCACGCCAGAGGACTGTCATATATTAGCATGGGGATTGTCATGTTCATTGGGTGTAGTGGAATAGTTACCGCTTCTCCGTGTCCCATATTTGCCTAGTAAAAGTGTCAGTAAATCAATTTTTAGTTTACGCAAATCCAGCGTCACTTACCTTGACAGCTCCAACGTAAAGAGGATTGTTCGGGGCCCTAGCAGGATGGCTAGGTGCAAAGACATCGAGAACAGAACGCATTTCTGTCCCATCCCCGGCCTGAGTTCCTGTGCCATGCATTTCAACGTAGTTTACATCCGTTGCGTCAATACCGGATTGTTGCACAACCTTTCGAAACAAATTTGATTGGGCACCAGCATGAGGATGCGTGATACTGACCGCATTTGCAGAGTGGTTTGTGGCAGCACCGAGTACCACTGCAAGGATATTGTCCCTATCCCGCTCTGCATCACTAAGCCTCTTAACAATAACGCTGCCGATGCCATCCGAACGACAGTAGCCATCGGCTTCATTGTCGAACGTCTTACATGATCCAGTCTTGGACAGAAACTGTCCTCGGCTCAACCCGGAAAACAGGTCAGGAGATGTGAGAACACTCAGACCTCCAGCGACTGCAGTGTCACAGTCACCACTCCAGAGCGAGGTACAAGCAACGTGTATAGCAGCTAAACTAGATGAGCATGCTGTATCTATACTGAAACTTGGGCCGCCGAATTTGAAATAGTAGTTTATCCGGCCCTACAGAACAAGTTAGCTCCTTCACCATCAATCATGTCCTAGTGTCATTGAGATTGAGAAATATCAGAGTACTGTACTGACCGGACCAAATGCGCGAATACCTCCGGTAATGAAGTAGGTTCCGATGTCTTGTGAGGAGTTGACGTCTCGGTAGTCGTCGCTAGTCTGGCCATAAAAAGTCCCAACTCGGTCGAGTGATGTTGAAGGGGTTCTGTCTGGCACGTAACCAGCCATCTCGAGTGCCTCATATGCAGTTACCAGAGCCAAGCGTTGCATTGGATCTGTTTGGAGGGCTTCCCGGGGTGACATATTAAAGAATCGCGGGTCAAAATCTCCAGGCTTGTCTATGAAGCAGCCATAGGGGGTCCAGCTTGTATTCTTCTTTTTTCCCTCAGGATCGACATGATTCTCGACATCGAATCGGTCCTTGGGCACAACACGATGGAGATCTAAGCCAGCGTCTAACACATTCCATAGTTGTTCGATGTTTTCAGCACCTGGAAATCGGCCAGCAATTCCGACGATAGCTAACGGCGCCCTAGATAAATCGGACGGCTGATTGTTTGCAGCTTCCCTATCAAGGGACACAAGGTTTTCGGTAGAAACATTGACATCCGTTTGAGATCGTAATGCGGCTGCAAAACTAGCAGCAACCGGAACAGGCCCAACACTATCTATTCTTACTAGCAGAGTCCTGGTTTCCTTGACCTGGGACGTAATATTCTCTAATATCAAATCCAAGCGCAATGGTGCCTGCAATATGTGATGGATGATAGTTTCAAAAACACCAAGAGCGTTTCCTGACTCGACTTTGTGTCCTGTCATGGGAGACAATAGAGTTTTCCTCATGGGAATGCTAGCAAGAACGTCTGGGTCGACTTCGCATTTTTGTAGAAGGCTAGGAAAGTCGAAAACAGCGTGGATATTGGAGGAATGATATGCGGCAAATATCGGAAGCGATCTGGTTTTTATTTCGGGCCTTGAGGTATTGATGTGATCTCTAAAGCAACTCAACGAGGGCGGTGCTCCGCTCACGGTGATGCAGTTGAAGCCAACCGCACTGACGTAGCACTGCTGGCGTAGTGATAGGTAGCCGCCGCCGTTACACGTTTTCAACGCTGAGAGTACCTCAACTTCAGTCATTTTTGAGATAGCCATAGACCAGCTCTCGGGCGAGCTTTTTTGCTTGTAAACCATTTCGCTGACTGTGGCGGCCTGGAGACCTATTTGGAAAGCCATAGCTACTGTCGGAATGGCAAGAACCTTGAGGTCCTCCAACGAGGAGCTTGCTGCGTATGCTGCTGCAACCAGAGATCCCGTACATAGACCAACAACAGTGATATCGAGATCATTTTTAACTTGATGACCGCTTCCTTCTAATTTCCTGCAAATAACTTGGTTAAGGCGTGGTCATATACCAATTGATAACAACTTACTTGAAGATTTGTAAAAGCTGTGTTATGCAGAGTAAAACACTGCTGACGGCTGGGTGGCAGTCCCCGTTGCTCTCATGATATATTGCCACCAAGTCATGGATATTCTGGAAGGATGGGAGGTGTTCGCGTTGGAAATGGTGAAGTCGATCGACCTGGGTCCTCAATGCAATGCTAACATTTCGAATGAATTCGCTTTGTGCGATGCTATATCGCGAACCTTGCAAAAGTTTCTTAAGTGGCAGTGAGATGTTAATCGTCTGATCTCCAAAAAGAACCAAGCTTGAACACTTGGGAATTTGTTGGTGCATCGTCGAAAGACACAATAGTAGCCGCCCGTGTAGATCCTCTTGAAGCGGCAGTCAGGTCTTAGGAAGCGTTTCCTATGAACCTAATTTCTGCATAGTTTAACTTCGTTTGGTTCATCAGTTCTCGTGGGACACACGTTCTCTTGTGGGTTCTATAGAATATGCATGGAGAGATGCATTACCACATTGGGACGTGAGACTAGGCTTCAATTAACCCTCCAATCCACCGTAATTCCAGGATTTCTTATCATTATTCACGAACCTCGGTCAGTATAGACTGATTGCCCATAGAAATAAGTTAGTTCTCCATAACGCCGACCGAACCCCAGTTGACTGCGTCAGCCACATGGCGAATCCTCTTGACATGCTTATCACTGATTGAGCTACTGCATGTATGGGAGCCACATTGTATCCACGTCCCCGCTAGATCCCGGTCCTTCGGATGTTTATGATCTTCGCCAAGGGAAGAAAGATGCTTCAAATCGCCGGTGGGCTGGCTGGTACCTGGATTATCTCGGCACGAAGCTAACAGAACGTCTAAACCGCCGATAGGCGGTGCAGCTTAGCTGCATGGGCGATTGCGCATACCCGCCGTAGCGGGATTATGATACATACATTTCTTGGCTTCGGGGGGTACATTCTTGACTGAGTAGGCCCAAATTCTGACATTCGTCGTTGGTTTCCGTCAAGTGGACTTGAGCGCAAGATCTGTGTACATTTACACGTGACAAGGCAGACAGGCAACTCCAGTTGCAGGTTCAGCCCGCCATTGATTGTTACAATCAAAACAACCTTGATTTATATATTGGCAAGAAACGATATGATATATGATTTAAAGTTATAAGGCAGTGCCACCGTGGATAGGATTGTCTCACCATGAATCTGAGACACATTGTTACTTTAGGGCGCTTAATTGAATTATAACGTGATTGGAGAGGTTTCAATTGCACGGCCAAATATATACACAAAACACTACTTTAGCTACAGAAATTCCACAACAGATAATAATTATATCCAACCAAATAGGCCATGGATGGTATAGAGGAGTCGCTCTGATTTAATGATTATCCCGACGCGAACGAAACAACACCCGCGCAGTCTGATTCGGTTTGCGTGATCGATCGTACCAGCTTGGCTTTGGCACCCCGCCACTTGGATCTTCGAGACGGACATCATAGTTGAGGAGCGTGTGAGCAAGAAGCAGTTTAATCTCCTGCGAAGCAAAGAAACGCCCAGGACAAGCATCTTTGCCATGACCGAAGTTGATATGTGTTGGCGAAGTGGTGACAAACTGGTATCGGTTTTCGTTGCCAGGTAGCTCCCGTAGCCTTGAAAAACGAAATGGATCAAATTTAGAGGCACTCGGATAGATCTCGTCATCTAGGGACATCGCATGCATGGGAATGAATACGTAGGATCCCTTTGGTACCGTGGTTCCATCGGAGAAGGTAAAGTCTTGCTTTACCACCCTTGTAAATTGTGCTATAGAAATCAGGTTGTTAGCTACCAATATCATCCAAGATTAAAACATTTAAATAGTTGCCATATATAACGAAGGCATAAAACGAGAGGCATTCTATCCTCGCAGAGCATAATTAGACTTACAGCTGGATATAGGGGCGAGTCGCTGACTCTCCAACATGAAGCTATCAAGTTTGCGCATTCGAGCCAACGCCTGGCCAGTCCAGCCGAGGGTTGTGACGGCATCATCGATCTCATTCCTTAGCTCGGCGTGGATATCAGTACTCAAAGCTAGATCGAACATGCAGTTATGATAAGTCAAACCAGTGGTATGAACGGCTGCCACATTCACGTGTAGCATCCTATACATGAGATTTTCAGGATTTTTTAACTCCTCCGGGGGAGCCACATCTATAATCCATTGCAGAGAATCCATAGGTTTATCCTGGAGGAATTTTTCATTGTTAGACGCCTGTTGCCGCAGGCGCTCCTGGATATAGGGTAAAAGATGTTTGCGTGCGACTTGCTGTCGTTCTCCGACCTCGGTCACGAGTCTCGTCACTATCGTCCTCAGGAAGGCGGGCCAAGCCCGGAGTTTATCTGCACCACCGAAAACGTCGATGGTGTACTTAATGGACATTTGAAGATACTCATCATTGCGGCAAAGAGGAGAACCCACGAGGAGTCTGTTGGCACTCCGCGTGGCGATGCGGTGAGCGGCGCGCGACATGACCACGGGTTTCCAGTCTGTATGTTGCATTAGCGGCCTGGAATTAAGTTATCTGACAATTTGGCGGGTATATGTTACCTGCTGGATTGCCAATTTCATCATCGAATGCTAGACTTATTTCATCCCTGATGTCATCTATCATCCGTTCCAGATTTGGTGTTAGATGGCTCTTGATTGTATGAAAGTGAAACTTGTCAGCCTCTACGACCGGAGATATTGTGTATCCGGCTTGTAAAATCTTGGAGAACTTAGTTTGGGGTTTTCTTTCACAGGTTCTGATGCAATTTTGCTACATACATCGGTTGCCGCTTCTCTGGCACACAAATGAGTCGATGGTGCTGTGCGTATCTCTTCTATGAACTTGGGTGGTGCAACAATAAACCATCGGACAGGAGTGCGGATCTGATAGAATAGCCCATGTCTCGAAAACTAGCTTTGATGTTAGAAATATTTCTATCCATGATGCTATTCTGTCCTTTACTAACCTTCTCATATCCAGCACTCAAAACTTTGGCGCTGTCCTTGAGATAGTCTAAAGAGTCATACCAGCTACCTAGCAAGCCAGAATGCGTGCCGTATCTCGGAAGATTTGCTTTTCGGGGTATATATCGGATGAGTGCAGTAACCAGCGCAATGACGACTAATAGGCCTGAATATTTGGAACTAACTAAGTCCAGAACAACCGATTGCCTCTCTACTACCATGGTGCAATTGCAAAATGTTTCTGTAGACTGGTGGTTTGATAATAGTGTGGTGGACGCTGTGCAATGTCTGATAAATTATCACCAAACTCAAGTTAAAATATGGTCAAAGGAGTAGCTGGCGTAACTATCATGTTTATTCAAGTAACGTATCAAAAAAATTGATACTTGGTCAAATGTAAGATTCACAAACAAACAAATTTGTGCGTTCCTGAGCGGAGGTTTTATCGGTGGGTTGCGAATACAAAACCGCCGGCGAGAGAGGCTTCATGTCCGGTCAGCAATGATCTGATAGATTGCATATTGAGCCGATAGAGAATATATTACCTAATGTATAAAGCTCTTAAGTATGCTGTCTGTTATTATCTGGTAATTAAATAGACGGGACTTTGGTGTCAATTGGATCCAATCTTCAATTAGTCTTCACTCAGTAGACGACCAATCCTCCACTCGATATACTACTGCCTCTAACATAAGTCTCTTTGCCATGTCTGTTCCTCAAAAATGTACGGTTCTAGTAGTTGGTGGTGGTCCTTCGGGTTCCTTTGCAGCATCGACACTGGCACGTGAGGGCGTGGATGTGGTGGTTTTGGAATCCGAGAATTTCCCTCGGTAAGTAGTGATATTCCAAAATAGAATACCACTGAACAGTGTATCTAACAATGGCAGGTATCATGTTGGCGAAAGTTTGCTACCATCTATGAAGCATTTCCTAAAATTCATTGACCTGTACGACCAATGGAATGCTCACGGATTCATCAAGAAGGTATTTAGCTATTTGTTGTCGGAAGGTTAATCGATATATGCTAATTGGTAGACAGAACGGCGCAGGTTTCAAGCTCAACCACGCTCACGGGGCGGCCTGTATGTCTATCCTACGTCTATCCCAAATTCACCCTCACACCAAATCTGGACTTTAGTACCAATAGAACACGCGCTGATGTACTGGATTAGACACCGATTTCCTTGCCGCTGGAGGACCTCACGGACATGCTTGGAACGTAGTCAGGTCCGAGGCTGATGAACTACTCTTCCGTCATGCTAGAGTCAGCGGTGCCAAGATCTTTGAGGCTACCAAGGTCAACGCCCTTCAATTTGAGCCATACAATGGCCCGACGATGCCTGATGTGCCCAATCCCGGACGGCCTGTATCAGCTACCTGGAGCAGCAAGGATGGTTCCTCTGGGACCATCGCTTTCGATTACCTCGTAGATGCAAGCGGTAGATTTGGCCTTGTGTGCAACAAATACTTGAAGAACCGCAAGTTCAACCAAAGCCTGAAGAACATTGCAAACTGGGGTTATTGGAAGGGCGGTGGTATCTACGGCGTCGGCACGCACAAGGAGGGTTGCCCATACTTCGAGGCGTTGACAGGTAGGGTATTCCACACCACTCTCTAGACATTCTAACCTATAATACAGATGGCAGCGGCTGGTGCTGGTTCATTCCCCTCCATGACGGTACACACTCTGTTGGTATTGTCCAAAACCAAGAGATGGCCACGGCGAAGAAACGAGAGCAAGGATCACCTTCTACGAAGGAGTTTTATAAGACTTCGCTTGACCTGGTTCCCGGCATTAAAGAGCTGCTTTCAAATGGAGAGCTCACCTCTGAGATCAAGGCGGCATCTGACTGGTCCTACACCGCCTCGACCTACTCTCTCCCATACGTACGCATTTCTGGTGACGCTGCTTGCTTTATTGACCCGTTCTTCTCCTCTGGAGTACACCTGGGTGTCTTGGGAGGTCTGTCGGCCGCTGTAACCATTATGGCGTCTATCAAAGGAGAATGTGACGAGCTTGCCGCGGCAACTTGGCACACGAAGAAGGTGACGGAGAGTTACACTAGATTCTTCCTAGTCGTCAGCAGTGCTTTGAAGCAAATCCGATCGCAGACAGCACCCGTCATCCAGGATATTGACGAGGATGGTTTCCAGAGAGCATTTGACCTCTTCAGACCCAGTAAGGACACATCATATAATCGTTATCGTGATTAAGGCTAATGTTCACCCAACCAGTTATTCAGGGTACTGCCGATGCTGACAGCGGCGGTAAACTGACCAAAGCGGACATCTCACAAACAATGGACTTCTGCGTCAAAGCATTCACTCACGTCTCCGAGGAGCAGCAAGGGGCTCTTATGAAGAAGCTCAAAGCACACGGCCTGGACGAGAGGCTGGATGATGAGACCGCGAAGAAAGTCATCGATGAGCTTGAAAAGGACCTCACAGAGGAGGAACAGCAAGTACTGAATGTGCTGAGGAGCAGGCGGATGATCCACGAGGATTCATTCAACCTTGACAGCTTCACGCTTGACTCAATCGACGGGATGGCGCCAAACTTGGTCCGTGGCAAGCTAGGTCTCATAAAGCAGGAGACGGCCAAGATAAGCAAGGCGACGCTCTACTCCACGACTTTCCTCGAGGATATGACACCTGGCACCAGAACCCACAGGGCGGAGCAGACGATCAATGAACACCAGTACAGCGGCATAGATACGTACACTAATGCGCGCAGTAGTGTTTTAGCTTCTGCGGCGAATAGATAGCGCAGTTCGCCCAGGTGATAGCTTGTATCTTCACGGACCAATTTATCGCATTGTGGCCAGGGTAGCTTGGCGCTTAGTTGTTCCCATCTCAGACCGTCAGTGACAGATGTGGCATGGGGACCTGGCGAGGGAAGCGATTGTACATATTTTCCAGAGATCTACGCGTAGGGTCGCTTAACATTTCTTCTTTGCTTCTTAATGAAGACCATTTTGCTAGTTCGCAGTTCTAGGCCATGTCATCATCTGCAGCAGTGCCCCTATTTTGACTACTCCCTGCCGTGTTTGTTAATCCCTACCACATTGAATGGACAGGGGTATTTATGACACAAAAAGTAACGTATTGCACATGCATGTAATCTATTATCAAACTCTTGGAACTGTCATTGAGTTGCTGCTCCACACAGCTAGCACGGGTCCTTATCCTTCCCCCGCCTCCCCCGAGACCCGCCAAAGCCAAGTGCAATGAAGCCTGTGGCGCGGCTGAGGCCTATGCGCTACGCCTACTCTTAATTAAACCAAGCCCGTATTAGATAAGACGTGTAAATAAACAGGAATCTGAAAGCAGATCGACGACGAAATAGAAACTGCAAACTAATTCAATGCCAGGATCAAAAGATTGGGGCGCGAGTCTGGAGAGTGCGTGGCTTGGAAGTACACCACAATCCACTACGTGGCTACTTGTAACCTGTTCGGAGTAGTATACTACGGGGCGTTGCGACGATCATTGCACACTTTAAATTTATTGATCCAAAGTACGAGTACTACTTATCCCTCCCCCGAATGATTGTGGCGACCCGCTCGCTATTTTGAGGCTCGTGGAAGGCGTAAATAAGCTGAGATCACTGGCAGTGGCTTTTATGACAAAATAGTGGATCGTTACAATCATGCAGGGGTGGATATTACTACGGTAGTGTTGCGCAAACCCTCATCCACATTACGGCCCACTAAATAAATGTTCTTATTTAACTTAGAGTGTCCAGTCAGCATGGATTGTCTTGGTGCATCTGCTGGTCACCGCCTAAGATCCATATTTGCTAGCATCCCCCCGCCCTTTTCGGGTACCTCATCAACTTCAGATCCACCTGCCAGTCACCTCCCCAGACCCGGTTCCCTCTCTCCCATGGGCATCGTCTGTTGAGTAATCCCTTTCATCCCTTTCGTCTTGCTGTATCGTGTGTGTAGTCGGGTCTTCAGAGACCCTCAGTAGCACGTCCACCACATGGCGCCCACCCGTAACGCCCACCGACCGCAACACATTACCATGCCCCCCTCTCTCCGCAGCCCCCGGTCCGCCCACGTCGCACCGCCCCTATCAAGCTTAGTCTAAACCTTCGTCGGCGGCAACTGCATGTAACGATACTCCACTCTCTTTGTCTCGTCGCCGCCAATATGCCTTGCCTTCGCCGATCAGATGGTGCTCCACACTTTGCTGAGAAGCGGCTGGTAAGTGACCTTGAAAACAAGTTTGGCTCGGAATCGTTGTGGATTGGTCATCTCAGAATTAAGGCTCAATCGGAGTAATGGAGACCCGGCTTATTAGTTTGCGTATCTCGCAATTCCAGGTGGGAGTTGCCCGACCGGCTCATGGCTACATAGCACTATAATCGCTGCATTAGAACCCCAAATCCAGTTATCATGTGCTCGTCTAGTCTAGATAAACAATTGTGTCAAAAAGGTGGCAGGTATGAGGCAACGCCAAGCTATACGGCTTTTCCCTAACGCCGGTCATCCTGTACCCTTGAATCACAACATGCAAAATCCCTATTGTGTACCAAAAAGGCGGCATACGGCCCGCACCTAACATGTGGTTACATGTTGATTCTGCAAGCCTCAGGAGAAATTAACCGCGGGGTACAGGTATTAAGAATGTGAAGAAGAATAGGAATGTTCGCAGGCCAATATCAGAAAACCGCCACAAAACATTTTCGCCGCTTTTGCAACCCCTCGGTTTATTTCGCTCAGCCAGGAACACGATGGTCGCTCCAAAGCGCGCACTGCGTGCGTCTTGTGATAACTGCCACAAAGTGAAGGTTCGATGCGTTCCTACGCTTGCGGTGGAATGCCAGCGGTGCCAGAGCCTGAATGCTCGTTGTATCCACAGCCCGCCGGGCCGCTCTGGTCGAGCTCCCAACTCCAAAAGGGTTGCCACGAGTTCCAAACTTAACGACAACAGTGGCCATAACGACAGCACTCTTGATGACGACCAGTCCGACCCAATAAGAACCCAAAGTTGCAGCAGTGACGGGGATGAGGGCGAGGATAGCGACTGTCACACCATCCAACCATTATTTACGGAGATAGATTTCACTCTGGACCCAGCCATTCTCAGCGACGCCCAGAAATTCACTGATTTGGGGGATGCCACTTTACTATCGAGCTGGTCATCCGTCTATGCGTCCGCCACGACTTTAGAAACTCCTCCCAATGAGAACCTTCAGCATGGCTGGGTACTTGGCGAATTTCACTTCCCACCAGAAACATCAGAACCAGGCCTCAGAACGCCCACCTCAATCTCTACGTCGGAATTTGCTGTTAGAGATCAGCCACCGTCTTCTGATATATCTACCTCTATGCTTTCGCCTACCATGCCACTACTACAATCTAAATGCGGCAAGAACGAGTCATGCAGTTGCTTCCGATACATTGTTAGATCACTCGAGAAGGTTCAACAGACCAATGTGCGAGCTCAGGGCCTCGATATAGTACTCACACACAACAAAGAATCCCTGATCAACATCTGCAATTCTCTGCAGTGCTCAAGTCCTCATGACGGCACTACCCGTCTCTTGATCGTCATCCTGCTTCGCAAGAGCCTTCATCTATATCACCTACTTTATCGCTCTCGGCTTAAGAGCACGTGGAATTTCCCTCCCTGCATTAGCCCCGATACATTTGTGTCATCACTGCAGCCTGAGTCAGGACCTCCTGAGCTAGTACTAGAAAGCCAGGATGGCCAAGAAAGGAGGCTGACACTCGGCAATTATCAGATGGATGCCGCCGATGAAAGCTCACTGAAAAAGCAGATTCTTATACTAGATATGGGCAAAGTTCCTCGACTGCTCGAACGACTGGATCGGCGTGCTTCGGGGCTAGACGAAGGAGATGGCCTAGACTTGTACAACTTGATGCGTGGTTCATTGATTCAGGATTTTCAGTCTATGATGAGCGAGGTTCAAACATAAGTTGGCGAGTGGAGGTGGCATGATTTTCTACGATTGACGGGTGGCTCGGTGTTGTTATTGGGAATTTTGCTTCTACGTTATGATATCTTTCTCTGCACTCTTGTCCTCACTGATTGGTTTTATGTGAATGCGGAGGAATTATTTGGTTTTTGTGTTCGCTATCATCCATGCACATATGACTATAAATATATAGATATAAGCGTAGACTAGAAGCTATAAAAAAATAACCATTTGCTATACTTTATCTATCAATTTATATAGTCCGCGGTCACATTATTTTGAAAGCCCCAAGAAATTAAACTTTAGCTAATGCAACTCCCTTCTTAATCACCCTTGTTGCACTCATAAAAGCTCCACAAACGAGCATAGCAACGCCAGTAAAAATCAGCACGCCCTTGTAATCATGTGCCTCGCTCCCCGAGTTTTGACGGGCGAGAATTGCTCCTGCAATTGGCGGCCCGATCAGAACACCCAGAGACCCCACGGTGAGAGCCATACCGACCCGCACCCCAATCTGGCGCAGATCGGGGCTCAGTGCAACCAACACAGCGGGCGGAAGAGCCATAAGTCCTCCAGAGATCAGCGAATATAAAAAGGATGTAGCAATAAGGCTGCCGGTTGTATGAACTGAGGCCCAGGCAAGAACGCAGACGCCCGAAAGGTATGCGCAAGGAACAATGACGTTCAGATGGCCAATCCTATTACAGAACTTT
>JPJW01000631.1:0-10096 GCA_000750755.1 Pseudogymnoascus sp. VKM F-4513 (FW-928)
GGGGCGGGTTATTCACTCAGCTTCAACCCCCGCACGACCCCTCACTCTCCGCAGCTCACCGCTTTGTCACAGATATCTCTTTCAACTTCCCGCCAGAGACGCCAGCATTGCCGGTAAACTATTGTTATGGCTGATAAGAAAAATATATGTACAGATTTCATTCTTTTCCGATCATTCTTTTCCGATCATTCTTTTCCGATCATTCTTTTCCGATCATTCATTTGAAACGAAGCAGTTTTTTATTTTACCGCCTGCGCACACAAGTCTTCAACAACTAAATGGCTCACGTTCAACCAGCCCGTCCTCTAGTGTCGCTCCCCAAAAAATTCGCCAACTTTACTAATTCGGCTGCTGGTCTTGATCTCACTCTCCGTCTAATTCAAGCAGTGTCCATTATTGCCGCTGAGGTTTTCATTAACAATTCTATTGTCGTCGTGGGATGTGTGACGGCCACGTCACAACTGGCATTGGGTGGGTTGACTTTCTATTCTATATACACTGATAAACAGCTGGAGATCAAGTTAACGATGTATAGGCAGGAGATATCTCCGATTATTTAGCTTCATAAGTTGCTTCGAGCGAGTTCGTGATGTTCTAACCGGGGATGTTCCCCTCGCGGGATCCGTTTTGACGGCAATGGAGCTGGTGGAATCCAGTTGTTTAGGGTTATATCTTATTTTAGAGAGTTTGACAATTGTATGGCATCAACTTTCTTTCTAATTCCTGTTCTTAGCGATTAGCGTCCTGTGCTAACTAAGTAAATAGCTACACGACATGAACATATGGCTAGTTTCATGGTACACACCTATTCTGATTGAAGGAAATAAGTTCTGGTTTTATGCTATCTGTACGTCTATTGCAAGGACAGTTGGAATGCTATTGTTTGGTCTAGGTACAGAAGCAAAACTTCAAGAAACCAACCAAAGTACAGACGAGAAGAAGGGGCAAGAAAAGCCCCCTCCTTTAACACCAGTTCCTTCGACTACATCGCTGCTTAGGCAGCTTGTCGCTGATAGCTGTGATTTGACTCTTCCTGCTTCGTTCCTGGGGTGGGTTAACCCTGGGGGTTTAGGGGTTGGATGTGCCATGGTCGTTAGTACGGTGCTTCCTTGGAGGGATGTTTGGGCAAGAGTTCAGCAATAGCCTTTTTAGCATATCACAATGATGGAAAGAGTACTTCATATACTATGCGCTCGGCGAACTGCCGTAGACCCGTTTCCTTGGATGAAATGGACAGAATCGCAACTTTGAACACCGAGGAGTGCAATGGATGTAAAACGTACGCACGCGCCTATCTAAAAATACAAGTAAATAACTTGACATTTGATACGCTACACGAGCTACAAGACACCCCCGAAAATCATTTATCAGACGGATTGCAACTGACCGGTGCGGCGGGTCTCGATAGCACAGATACCCCGGGTCGGAGTAAAATTATGGTGCCTTACGCTGTGACACTATTGGGTGTACCTTAAAGGATCGCCGCGCTATCCACTGCCCCCATACGTCATAAAATCCGGCCACCCGCCAGATACGCCAGCATCGCCAGGGACAGTGGGCCGCCAAACGGCATGGGGCCGTATATAATAATGTATATACCACGTGTAGCCTCAAAATGGCAACTAGCCCACCTTCATTTACGGAACATTTTCTCAGATCGTGCGTGATTTTGGGTACACTAAATAATAGATACACCAACGGAGACCGCCCCCCATGGATCCGCCATCTGTGCACGATGAGAAGAAATCTTCGGAAGGGGCAGTGGATGAGACTTACAGCCATGATGAAGAAGTGACACTCGGACACTCAGGTTCGCAGGAGCTTCACCGTAAGCTCCGCGGAAGACAGGTCCAACTCTTTGCTATTGGGGGAGCTATTGGAACTTGTAAGTAAAATCAACACGCCCCCGCAAAGAAGCATCGAAACTGACATCGAACGAAAGCTCTTTTCGTGCAAATGGGAGCGGCTCTTCCCAAAGGAGGACCTGCAGGACTTTTCTTGGGATTTGTAGCATACGGCAGTATTGTACTGGCTGTGAATCAATGCTTCGGTGAGACATTACTTCCCCTCTAACAGAGTCGATACTGATGTACCGGGTCCACAGCCGAAATGGTTTGTTATATGCCCATTCCGTCACCCTTTGTCCGTCTTGCTGGCCATTGGGTTGATGAAGCGCTGAGCTTTGCAATGGGGTGGAACTTCTTTTTGACAATGGGTTTGTAAACCGCCGAACTTCGTTTGGGTGTCCCTTGACTAACGAGATAAGCACTCGGCATTCCTTATGAAATTGCGGCATTGAATGTGCTTTTAACATACTGGACGGACAAAGTCCCAGTTGCCGCCGTTGTCGCAATTTGCATAGTCCTCTACGCGTACGTTATACCAAGTTAGACAAGTCTGACCACCATTGATGGTTATGTAGTGTTTTAAATATTCTTACTGTTCGCTACTACGGTGTCTCAGAATTTTACCTCTCCATCTTCAAAGTCCTTTTGATGATAGGGTTGATTGCCTACACTTTCATCACGATGGTGGGAGGTAATCCCGACCGTGACCCGTATGGGTTCCGATACTGGAAGAATCCGGTGGGTTATGAAGCTAAACTATCTCATATACCTAGCTGACGACTAGTTTTAAGGGATCATTTGTGGAGTATCTGACACCTGGGGATACTGGGAGATTCCTAGGTATCTTAGCTTGTATGGTACAAGGATCGTTCACGTATGCATAGCGGCCAGCTCCCTACCCTCTCCCCGACAGTGCTGACGCTCGATAGGATGGTTGGACCCGAATTTATCTCCATGGCGGCTGGTGAGGCCGAACGCCCACGGCGCGTTATGTACAAGGCTTACTCGTCATTTGTCTGGCGTCTCATGTTTTTTTTCTTGGTCGGAGCTCTGGCAATCGGCATAGTTGTTCCATATAATGACAAGACTCTCTCTGATACATTGAGTGGCGACAGGAAGGGAAGCGGTACAGGTGCTGCGTAAGCTTTACAGTCCATGGTTCCTATAGAGCGTGCTAACTGTGTGTGTAAATAGATCTCCGTATGTTATCTCGATGGATAAATTCGGAATTCCAGTATTGCCACATATTGTCAATGCTGGCATCATGACATCGGTGTTCTCTGCTGGAAACAACCTCGTTTTCTCCGCCTCTCGAACTCTATACGGAATGTCAATAGAAGGCAAAGCTTTCGCTATATTTTCCAAGTGCAGCAGAGCCGGCGTACCCTACTATGCTGTGGCCTTCTCGATGCTGTTCTGCTTGCTCGGTTTCTTGCAGGTTAGCAACGGCTCTGCAACGGTGCTCAACTGGTTGGTAGGCTGCATTACTGCTTCATACCTATTGAACTATTTTGGGACCTGCATCACATATCTGCATTTTTACAAGTCGATAAAGCTGCAAGGCGTTGACCGGGATACCCTACCATACAAAGGCTATTTTCAACCGTACGCAGCATGGTACGCCGTGTGCGGGACGGGGATCATGACTTTGATTCTTGGTTATAACCTCTTTATCACGGGACATTGGGACCTCGCGAGCTTCTTCCTCGATTATGTCATGGTGGCGTTCTTCATCCTGACATTTGTATTCTGGAAGGTCTTCAAGCGCACAAAATATGTTCGTCCCGGCACGGCAGACCTACAGCTAGGGAACACCAAGAATGAAATCGACGCATATGAGGCCGCCTACGTCCCACCGAATCGGGGCAAAATCGGCAGTTATGTTAATCGGATCTTTGAGTAGGGGGGATGGTTTACATGTCTGCCTCCGTTAGCGGAACGTGTAACTTGGATGGGGTTTCGCTATAACAGTGCCTACACAATATTTACATTGCAAAAGAATCTAGATGTTTCTGAAGAACATTTGATAGTAAGATTGGATTTGGTTCCTGTTTGTGTGCATGGCTTGATACGTAGGCTAAAAGATGGTACAGTACTACTACATATCAGTGATGTGAGCTTGAATGTTCTTGTCATTATGCTTGTCGCCCGCTTTTCGGATAGATAGCCATCTCGCCGAGAGGCGGCCAGTTGTCCACAGCCGGAGATAGGTCCAGCTGTGGCATACCCAGGCTACAGTGGTGCAGTAGATAACCGGCACCCATATCCAGGTCTGTTATCTCTGAGAGGTACTCGAGTACGCTAACATTAGGAGCAGACACTGAAGACCCCACTATATGGCTCACTACCGCTGCACTATCGGCGGCTTATCAGTGACGTCCACGGCGTATTGCGGAGTGCCTTGTGTGTCCACTAGTGGGTCTGTTAGCCAATGGGAGTTCGCAGTGTACCTGAAAGGCAGGGATGATGCGAGTACACATGGTCACCCCTAAACGCGGGGTTCCCCCCCGGATTAGCCTCTTGGCCCTCTATTTCACTTGCTCTCGCGGGATTGGGTAAATGGGCCAATGTGCACCGGCCGTATCTATGCCGACTCTGACCAGGCCAAAGTGAACGGGTGAGATGATGGAGATGCGGCCAAAGCTAAACATTACCCCCTCCGACCTGGACCACGTCTCAACGACACTACAGTTGAACTAATATAATAATGGACATGGCCCTGAACACGCCGACTTTCATCTCGACTCCCACTTTTACAGCCTCGAATCCCACGTCGACGTCACAGCCTCCCTCCGACTCTCTTCCCCGCCCTATACGCCGACGATTTGCCACGACAGGCCGCGTTCGATCCGGCTGTCTGACATGCAAGAAGCGTAAAAAGAAATGCGACGATCAGCGCTGGCCCTACGAGGGGGAGTCTTGCCAATCGTGTGCACGCCTTGGCCTGGTCTGTGAGCGAGCCCCGCTACGGACGGTTACGCCTCCGCAGCCGAAACAGAAACGCAGCAATGATTTTGAAAGGCAAGAGGAAGAGGGCTCACCTGAGCAAAGGGGAGTGAGGGTGGGGGATATAATGAGGAAGATGGAGGGGGGTAGCCGTGGTAGCGTCGGGGACGGGAGGAAGAGCTGCACTAGTAATGCAGGCAATACGGAGAACACGGACAATGGAAGCAATTCAGACGACGCGTCTCTACCGTTCCGGTCGCCTTCCCTACCTTATCAGATACTGGGATCGAGGAACAGTGGGGCTGCCGATGAAGAAATAGCGGACTTCGTGAAGACGCCTAGCAGCGGCTTCATGGCGCTCTTCGCCCTTGATAATGCGTCCCCCGAACGAATCCTCCTCAAGTACTATGTCGAGCATCTCGCACCGCTGTGCTCGATTCTGCAGGAAGGTAAAAATGATTTCCGCAATGTGCTACTACCGATGGCCATCGACGACTCCTCCTTACTCTATGCCCTATTCACCTATGCCTCTATCCACGTACCATCGTCAGGGCCGGTTCCATCAATAACTCCTCTTATGAGACTGAAGTTCGAAACCCAAGCTGCACACGGTCTCTCCGAAGCCATTCGCCTCAACAGTGTCTCGGAGAGCTCTATGGCCTGTGCCCTGATTTGCAGCACCGCTGAGGTCATTAGCGGCGATACAAAACGATGGCTCCTTCATCTGCAAGGCGCTGGGCATCTTCTAAACCAGCTGGGAGGGCCTGAGAAACTCCGCCAGACTAGCGATGGCCGCTTTCTCATGCGCAATTTTGCCTATCACGATATCATGGCGGCATTCAGTACAGGCGGACGGCCGGTATTTAGAGGGTTATACTGGCTTGATGATAGTTGTTTCACCTCACCGGACTGTCTAATGGGTATTGCTCACAGTATTCTGGGTCACATCAGCGATATCTGCTACTTTATGGCTGACATAAGAGATCGGGCTTGCGTGGATGCTGATTTTTCGGCGGTCGTAATCAATGAAGGGGAAACGCTTGCTCAGGCTCTTCGGTCACAAGCCTTGACGGATTGCACGGTTCTTAGCAGTACCGAGCATGAGTCTCTCGTCTGCCATGCTGAGACTTACCGATTCTCGGCATTGCTGCATCTTTATCGGTGTCTCAGTCAGTACAGTGCGGATGAATCTTCATACGATATGCAGATAAGCGAGTGTGTCCAAAATATCATGGGGCATCTCTACCAAGTCCCTTACGACCTCTCGTGTGAGGTTGGTTTAGTATATCCCCTCTTCATGGTTGGCGTCGGCTGCGAGGATGATGACACCAGGACTTATATCCGGCTCCGTCTGGATAATATTGAGAGATGGACTAAGTTTCAGCATGTAGTGAGGATTCGGGAGTTGTTGGAATTGTTATGGGATAGTGGCCAGACGGACTGGGTAGGTTTATTGCGCACGTTGGATTTGCAGATATCATTAGCTTAATGTTATACGAGGCACTTGAATCATGTTCACTAAATCTTCCTTTGACGCTCCGGCTTTAGACGCGTTCATTGGAAGATTGATCGTCAGGGTAGCCCATAAGAATGTGCAATCCGCTCCCTTTATAAGCTTGTTCTGAAGCCCAGTATTAAGCTCTTCTAGCAGGCCCGACTCCTTAAATTGATTGATATTTGCCCGGACGACACGCTCGACGTCCTCGCTTATTGCCTCTGTCTCGTCCTCGACGCGTAATCGGATATTTGCAATTAAAGAGAAGCTATTCTTCAAGGCATTGTCTAGCCGGCTGGCTAAGGTTCTACAGTACCTCATATCGCAGAACCCACGCGATACAAATACCCACATAAAACGGGTATTCCGTAAAAAGAAATATAGTGGGCGGAGGGGGGACCTGGATGTTTTTGCCTTGGCTGGGGTTGGTGAGATAGAGTGCGTGTGTGTGCACGCACACGCAGATTATCGTTACAAGAAAAAAGTTGCCGCGGTGCTGGATGGGCCGCAGAGCAGAGGCAAAAACACCCTTCCTTCCTTCCCCCACACTCACTCGGTGAATTGTTGTTGGTGGTACCGAGTGAGGGTGGGGGAAGGACGGAAGGGTGCTTGGGAATGACAAAACGAAATATAATAGGAAAGCTGGACTAGGTGATCCGATTTGTGAGACGGATGTGCCCGGTTCTACAGTTTCCATACCTACGTCGACTGACAACCACGGTTTGCTCGTTCCCATTTAGAAACTCCCTTCTTCCGATTCCTCGATCCGGCAACACCAAATATTCGAACCACTATATTGCACGCAAAAACGACAAAACAAAATAGCAAAGCATATAATTCGCTATATCCTATGAAGAAAATCCTATCCATAACCACGATACATACATGAAAGGGACAAACAAAAAGGCAGAGAGTGGATTCAGGTGGATTAGTATAAAATAGGCTGCAATTAAAACAAAAACAACGAGCAAGACAGAAGGTAGTAGGTCAACACCTCTCTCGCAGATGAGCTGGAGAGGGGTTAACAGACCGAAGACTTGCTTTAGAAAACTTTGAAACTTGAACGGCGCATTTTTTGTAGCCTCGATACTGTAGGTCAGGAAGTATAATATCTTCTCAGTTCTCGTCAATGGTTGAACCCATCTTTCTACCCACTTGTCCTCATTTATGAGAGCGGTCCCTGGTAAGAGGTCTTCATACTTTTTAGCCCAGCCTGGTAGTAGGAAGCCATTGGTATCGTAAGGGCGGTTTTCCACAAGCCAACGTCTCCATTTTTGGACGGTAGCTAACGCCAGCTCTTCGCTAATCTCGTACCATTCTCCGTGCAACACCCCGTTTGTATCTTCTTGTTTGGGAGCTCTCTTTGCTTTTCCGCAATGATGACATCTGTATGTGCGGCGCTTGTTACGCAATTCGTTCTGAACCAGCTTCTCGACTAGCTGATAGTGAAGGAAGCGTTGGTTTCCCTCGTCTTTGACAAGTGCGATTTCGATCTTGCAACCCTTTTCCCATTGACTTAGCCGAGCGTGTGGCGTGTTTTTTGTCATGCCAATTTTGACATAACCACCACACTCTGGAGACGTGTAAATATACACATGGCCTCTACCTGGAGGCTCCGTTTTTACCTTTAGCGGGGCCCGCCGTTTAGTCCCACTTTTGTCGTTATACTTTAGAATGATGTGCAAATCGTGATATATTGCCGCGTTATCGTACTCTTCCTCGTCAAAGCGAGAAAAAATTGGTTTAGAACCAGGCTTTTTTCCTCCGCGTGGCTTCGTAGATGATCCTCCTGCGCGACTCTGGGACTGTCCTGTCCTAGTCGTACTAGAGGTTGCATTCTTAGGTGTCTTTCCTTTCCCGTTTCGCGACCTCTGCGGTGATGCAGTCTCGCTAGTGGAAATAGGTTCTACCTCTGCGGCGGTCATAGCAGTAGTTTCATTCGCCTCTGGTTCCCTTTCCCCTGGTTTCTCCGCTGCTGTATTCTTCTTCGCTCTTAGAGATCCGTCAGGGCATCCTTTTGACTTATTCTCTAGCGGTGTAGCATCAACGGATGTGGAACACGACCCCTCGTTAAGATCAACCTGTCGAACGCCTAGGCCAGCCGTAGCATCTAGCCCATCTTCTAAAACTGGCTCTGCAGTGTTTTCAGGAATCGAAGTAGGCGTTAGAGACCTAGTGGTCGGCGTGGTAGCAGTATCCGATTGCTCACCTTCCTTGGGAAGTAATGTTGGTTCAGAATTAGGAAGGCTAGACACCCTATCTTCCCCGAATAAACAAGAAAGGTCTGCTATATCAAAGTGTGATTGTTGCTGCTGTTCCTGTTGGGGTCCGTAGGAAGTGCCGCTGACTGCAGCTTTATCGGTTCCCTTAGGTTCTTGTCTAGATTCGGTGTCGTCGCTCTTGCTATTTAAACCTAATAGCCTAGGAGCCTCAGGAATACCACCGAGTAGTTGGTCTTCGTCGCCTTCTTCGTTATCTTCTTCGTCACCTTCGTCACCTTCTTCGTCGCCTTCTTTATCACCTTCTTCATCACCTTCCTCGTCACCTTCTTCGTCGCCTTCTTCGTCGCCTTCTTCAGCTTCTTCAGTTGCTTCAGCTGTTTTAGCCGCCTTAGCTGCGTTGGTCTGGCTCTTGAGATTTAATGTCCTCACTCTCCGTACGCTCGGCGATATATCGTCCGTCTGTACTGAACCAGGTTCTCGGGTAATAGAACTTATAGATCTGGTAAACTCGTGCTCCCCATCCTGTTGTCTAAACTCCGGGGTCGAGGGACGCGAACACTCTGTCGAACAACTAGAGTCACTAGAGCTCGCTCCATTCAAGTCTCTGCCCGGCAGTAACAGAATCGGGACATCCCCTGAAGCAGCAGGATATAGCAGTGCTTTATGACCTTTTGCATCCTCAAAGTAATCTTCTAGGGGCGTATTCGGCGACTCCTTAAGACTCTGGTCATCGTCAGATGTAGGAGAGAAGGCTGAGTTGGAGATGCTAGCGCTAGATGTGCTAGAGTTTGAGCCTGCTGAAGGGTCGAAAGGTGGGCGATTAGGGGTTGTGCCGTTGTCTTTAGTGAGTAAAGCCTCACTGCGCGATTTCGAACGAGAACGAGTTTGAGGGCCGCCGCCCGGGGGGGAGAGGATACGACCTTTGTCGATGCCGCGTATAACAGATAGAGGTGGTTTAACCATATCGGCCGGTGGTATATTAGACAATCGTAGGGAATGGTAATCTACACCTTACAAGATTCACGCAGTTCTCGACGAGATGGTCGACAGTAAACCCGACTTCAGGGTATAGCACCCCTTTCTATATTCTCTCCTCTACACAATAGGCAGCCTATGACACGACGGAGGGGATGTCTGAACGCACACGGACCCCCAGCCACGATTAAAAAATCCAACAAGAAGGAAGTAATGCCTGCCACAATCACCCTGCCGTTGCATACATCTCCCAGGTACGTAACACGAGACGGCACTAGCTGGGTCCCAGCCACTCTAATGGGCGGTGCAGACCCTAGTAAGCCGAACGGCGCTTGCTTCCGCGCGGGAGTATGCGTGCTTGTGCTAAAGCGACCCTATGAGGGGAGCTCCTATATTAATCCTAGTCGGCGATAAACCGGCAGGCAACGTTCAGTGCGACTCGGTGCTGTTGGCCGGATTCGCATACATCCTAAAGGCCGAGAAGTGTCGTATAAAATAGGGATATATGATTCGTTGACTTGCAGCATGATTAGCGTCGCGCGTCGATGCGCAGGGTCGGGTTATGCAGGTCGATGGTTTAAAAGGTGTGTTGGACCCCTTTGGGGGGGGGG
>JPJW01000632.1:0-11354 GCA_000750755.1 Pseudogymnoascus sp. VKM F-4513 (FW-928)
CCCTTTGGGGGGGGGGCGTGTTGGTTTATCCTGGTCCGGGGATGGTTGTCGCGAAGACCGAGGCTAGGGCTGTTGTCCTCTGCATACCAAGTGCGAGACAGGCTGCGACAAGGCTGGGGTTGATTCAATTGGAGTTCTAAGTATTGCGTCGCCATCTGCCTTGTCTTGAAAAAGAGAATGGATTCGATCTTGCGCATGTATGCTGTAAGCGAGATGGTTGTTGTTCATTCATTATGGCCTATATATGCAGTATGTAGCCGCTCTATCTCAACTCCCCCGCCTCCTACCCCCTTCTCAAGCACGTCATATGCCGTGTTCTAAGAGCTGTATACGCTGTCGAGCTCTCTCGGGGTTCATGCCGAGTTCCAGCTGGACAATGATGTTGACAGAGGTATTGTTTTGCGTGTACGAGCAAGGCATTCGGCACTGCTCATCGATGTTTTGAACAGCATATGCTGTTGTGTCTATATTCGTTCAGCATACTGTACACGTCCAATTACCAGAAGGGCCATTAATTTACCTGGAGGATTGGCGTAGGCTGCCTTTAGCCTTTGATATAATTTCCACAGAATAAGGACTGAGGGCGGTAGGCTTGCAACGACCGCTGTTATTCCGACGATGGACTCGGTGGAGAGCGACATGACATTGAGCATGAAAGCTTGAGCAGGCGGATATTAAAATCTACATTTCTTCATATTTGCTCCTGATTCTTCTAGCTATTTATTTAATAAAATGCGAATTATGGGAAAGTCCAAAGTCACAATTCGACAGAACGATCGTCTCGAAATGAGTTTTCCGTCAAGGCTAAGTCGTGAGTCGTGTTATGGCATATGTGGGGACGAAATTCCGGGATCAGCCAGTCAGGAAATCCATGGGCGTTCACCAAAATCACGATTTAATGAGAACGATCATCTCGAAATGTGTTTCTGGCAAGGCTGGGTCTTTATATGGCAAGGTGGGGACGAAATTCCGGGATCAACCAGTCAGGAAATCTGTAGGCGTTGACCGCACTGAACTTCCTCTATGTAACAAACTATTCAGGCAACCAAAAGACGAATTTTGGTATCCTGCAATCTGAACTTCCGCGGTGCAACAAACTATTTAGGCCACCAAAAGACGAATTTTGGTATTCTCCAATCATGATCCTGGCATATATCCAGGGTCGACTGGGTTGGTATTGGCTAGAAACAGAATTGTACAGAATTCGCGTTTTGGAATCTGCGGCTGAGCTCAGCGTCTGTGCTTTACCAACAGGATCTCACGCATGGAAAAGGGGGCGTGGAGCCTCACGACGAAAAACGAATTCTGGACATTCTGGACGCTTCACGCAAGGCTGATCCTAGTTTCTCGTGCACATTTTGGTAAATATATAAAGCTGGTAAACTTTCTCTCTCTTGACTTCAAACTTCACTGTATCGGTTTGCAAGCGCTCCAAGCATTGCCCTTCATCCCTCTTGAGATAGCACAAGACGATTTTTTTCAGTCTACCCAAAATTTCCATTTTTTTTGTTTTACACGAAAAACTCCTACTACCCATCGCCCAACCATGGGGAAAACCAGAAAGGAGATAGATGCTGAGTGGGAGGTACATAAGAGCGAGATTGAAATCCTGTTCTTGAAGGAGAAAAAAACAAGAGACGAGGTCATGGAGATCATGAAAAACACCCATGGGTTTGACAAAAGGTTCGGAATTCACGTTCTGTTATCATAATCTAATCTTTCTTTTATTCCAATGTCCCTATGCTCCCTGCTTACTACCTTTCTATAGCAAATCACAGTACATACGAAAGCTTCAGCAATGGAATTTCAAAAAGAACTCTACAAACGAAACGTGGAAATTTGTCGCCAGGCGCTTGGAGAAACGGAAACTAGAGGGCAAAGACAGTGAAACGCGGATCAATGGTGATTTGGTAGCAACGAAGAAACTGAAGCATGAAATCTCGAGATACGCTACATTTTCCTATCAGCAAGAGTTAAACGCAGGTAATTTTCTATCTGCTTATGGCAGAGTCTATTCGTGTGATACCAAGACTTATCATTCGCAGCACCGAGTCCAGCCACTCCAGGTGGAGTTGACATACGCACCCCACGAGACGAGACAGCTGGATTAGTGGAATATTCTCACATCCCTTGGTACGATTTTGAGCGCTCCGTGGAGTCACAGTGTTTGTTTCCTTCTATATAAATTAGCTGGATATCATCTAACGTTTACCAGTTGACTTTTTCCGGTCAATACAACGGGCACAACCAAGCATATATTCTTTGAATTCTGGACTATCCCCAAATTGGTTCTTCAATTCGCCAATAGACCTATTTCCTGCTGCATCACCTTCTCCATTGGATATATTCACTATCCAACCTGACTTCCAAGGTGCCGGATCCAGCCATCAATCTAGCGGTATACCCAGCTACCTTTGGACTGATCAGCCAACGCAAGACTCAAATGCACCTATTCAAAGTGAGGGGACCCCCCCTATGTCTCCAGCCACTCAAAAGTTGGCTAGCGAAGTACGCTCTATGTTTGCGAAAATCATCGGGGAAAATGTGGACCCAGATAGCCCCGAGTACCTTTCAAAGGTATCCTCCGAACTAGACGATGTCTTGATCGAATGTGAAGAGGGGGAGCTTGTGAGAAATGTCAAGAAAATGGTTGGGCCATCTATCCTAGAAAGCTCCTTCCAGCTTCTTCGGTATTCAGTCTACCTCTCCTCGAATAACTTGCTATCAAGGCACCACACCGATAAACTGCTTCAGTGGGTGGTGGAAAGCAAGCAATTTTCCATCATAGATCGTTTGATCAAGATGAAGAAATCGTCAACTGAGGTCTTTGCATCCAATTTATTTGTGAGTGCTGTGAGACATCAGTACGTCGACATCGTACGCGCCTTCATTGGCCTTGGGATCCAAGTCAACGTTCCAGGTGGTGGCCAAGACGATAAAACCACGGCACTTTACGAAGCGGCTAAAATGCGAAATATTAGTCTTGTTAGGATACTCATTGACGCAGGAGCAGACCCCAATCGCCTTGGTTCACACCAGAGAATCTCACCACTCCAAGAAGCTGTGGTAGGAGGCTTCAATTTAAAGTTCCGGAGATTATTACTTTCGCGAGAGCATGTGAACGTTTCGTAGGAGAAAGATGACCTGGAGTTGTGCCATATGTTACTAGAGGCAGGAGCAGATGTGAACGTTGTGCCTGATGGGAAATTTGTCACATCCACAATACTCCTCTCAGCTGTGCGTGAGCGCAACTCCAAGCTAGTTGCGATGCTCTTGGACCGGAAGTCACACGTGAACCAGATGACAAAAACTTCCATGACAGCGTTACAAGGTGCAGCAAAATGCAATAATATTGCAATTGTGCAGCTTTTACTTGATGCAGGGGCGGATGTTGATGCTCCAGCGGGGAAAAGTTACGAGACTGCTCGCATTGATGGAGCAGTATATGTGAAATTGGAGAATCTTATATCACCTATTCAATACGCAGCTTTCCACAACAATACTGAGATGGTACAAATCTTTTTAGATACAGGCGCGGATGTTGAGGGATATCTTCCTACTGAAGACGAATGTCCAAAAGACAATTATGACGGCCAAAACGGCCAAGACTGCCAAGACTGCGAAGATGGAGAAGATGGAGAAGACGGTGGAGACGGTGGAGACGATGAAGACGGTAATGGTGAAGGCGGTGGAGGCAGCAAAGGCTGGATATGTGGCGAATGCAACGAATACAACGAATACAATTGTTCTACCGAAACCCCATTTCAATGGGCAGTCCGGTATGACAATATTGTGCTCGTTCGGTTGTTGTTGCTAGCTGGCGCAAATATCGATGGACTAGGGTATGGGCCGACACCTCTTCAGATTGCTGCAAAGCGAGGAAGCATTAAGCTTGTAAATCTTCTTCTAAAAAAGCATGCATCTATCAACGCTGATCCATTTGGATCTTACGGAAGAACTGCGCTTCAGGCAGCAACAGAAAAAGGGAACTACAATCTTGTCAAGATTTTGATAGATGCAGGAGCTGATGTAAATGCTCAAGCTGGACCAAATCATGGGCGCACAGCACTGCAAGCAGCAGTTTTCTCAAGAAATATTAAGCTGATTGAGTTACTGATCAGTTATGGTGCGGACGTTAATGCTGAACCCAGTCCTGTTCAAGGTCGAACGTGTCTTCAAGCAGCAGCTGAAATCGGGAGCTGCGAGATAATTCAGATACTCTTAAAACACGGCGCAAACATCAATGCTCCTGCAGCCTCTAAAGGCGGCCGAACTGCTCTGCAGGCGGCATTGAAAAAGAATCGTATCCCAGCAGTTATGAGATTGCTCGAGGCTGGAGCAGACATCAATGCGGCACCTAGCAAAAGCGACGGACTAACTGCACTCTTTGCATCTGTTAAATGTGCAAACCTCCATTTCGTTGAACGGCTTCTGCTAACTGCTGATCCCAACGAAGAGACAAGTAGAGAGTCGTCGCTTATTAGAGCAGCAATACTTGGTTCAACCGATATTGTGCAACGTCTTATCCAGGCAGGCGCGAACGTGAACTATGACCAGCAGACAGAATATTATCCACGGACAGCACTTGAAGCAGCTATCAAAAAAGGCAACTTGCAAATAGTTCACGACTTACTTGCTGCCGGGGCGGATATTAATGGACCAATCTTTAAAGATGGAATATCCAACAGGTCGCCGTTAGAGGTGGCGGTTGATGAAAACAATGCCAGGATAGCTGGCTTACTGCTGTCTAAGGGAGCAAAGGTTGATTTATATCCCGAATCTGCTCTGCCACACTCAACAGCTCTAGGCCATGCTCTCACGGGATGGCTGCAGGATGAAGAAATAATACAACTTTTAATCTCAGCTGGAGCGGATGTAAACAGGGCCAGCCGTCTCCAGGGAATGCCACTACCCAGAGGAGCCATGAATATTAGATCGGTTCAGACCCTCCTTTCAGCTGGTGCAAAGGTGAACGGCACAATACCAGGTGGAATCACAGCGCTTCAGAGATCAGTTACGACAAACAACATTGACATTGTTCAGATTCTACTAAATGCCGGAGCAGATGCAAATGCTCCAGCTCCTCGCGGAAAATTCGGCAAAACAGCGCTTCAAGCTGCAGCATCACAAGGCAAGGTTCCTATTGTTAGGCTACTCTTGCAACATGGCGCGGATCCAAATACCCCGGTCTCCGAATCCCACGGAGTTACGGCATTGCAGGCGGCTGCAATAAGTGGCCACCTTCCAGTTGTCTTAATGTTGCTCAGAGCAGGAGCAGATGTCAATGCCCCGGCGGCCAAAATTGGCGGCAGGACAGCGCTAGAGGCGGCCGCCGAGCATGGCCGTCTCGATATGGTCTCGTTGTTCCTGAAGAATGATTGTGACCCAGACAGTCTCGAACTGCGACGCAAGAAAGCTGCAAAGCTGGCCATAATGAATGGGAATATCATCATTTCAATGCTCTTATATGAACATGGGAAAGCTTGATTGGGCGTCTATTATTTTCAGGGTGTCGAGAAGCACATGTTAAAGAAAAATGGTGGTTTTTGGTTATTTCGTTGATGTGCGACTTGTATGTTTTATTTCATAGCGAGGTTCTATTTCAAAACAATAATTTATAGAATATTACAGCATAGCTAATTCTGGCTTTGCATCACTTTTATTATACATCTATAAGTCGACTTACAGTACCTTCGTGCTAAGCTCTGCTCCAACCCCCCGAATCCTTTCTATCAGATCCGCTCCCAGAAAAGCAGGAGTCAGTAGTCCACCCACAGCGTCGCCCTCCAGCTTTCTCTTATACAGCAACGAAGCAGCCCCTTGGGCAAGGAACGCACCCGTGGTATGGTACGGCCCACCCGGATAAACAAAACGCGAGTATGTCCTTGGGGCAGTCTCGTCATTATCGACGTCTGCGATCGCGACTGCCTCCATCTCGACCCTGTAGGTCTTCTCCTTCTCCAGATCGGGGCCTTCGCCAGGGACTGGCAAGAACATCCTCGCAATAGCCCTCAGGGGCGTAAGCGTTAGCAGAAGCCCTATTACTCTGGTATTTAGTATCTGGAATACCCCAGCTAGCATCGAGGACGACTTCTTAAACTCGTTATATTGGAAATTCGGTCCATAATCGCTGCTCCCGCCTAACAGACCCCACGTCCTATGAATTACGGCCCTGTTCTGCACGGCGTTCAGCGCGCTCGCCGAAAGCTCGCCGAGGGCCGAAACGTGACGCATACCGAAAAAGTTCGTCGAGTTCGACCTCTCCTGGCCCGTGATTGGAGACAGGTACCACGGCTGCTGGGCTCTCTGCAGCGTCTCCGCTCCAAAGGCTCCTCGCTCCATCATTGACTCAATGGTCCCACCGCTCGGGTCCGATGCAATGCTCACCACAGACAGAACTAGCTCCTTTGACTTCACGGAAAACTTGCTTTCGAGTTCTCTCACAGACGCCCACGTGAGGAGGTCCTGCGGAGCGCTGAAACATCCGCAGGAGTGAATGAGCTATTGGTAGGATCAGCTTTGTACGGGTGAGTAGATATGGTAACTTACAACAACTCCTGCCGACTCAGCCGCTTTGTGATACTTGTCAATCCAATTTCGTAGATGAAGGACAGTGCCGGCACTATAGTTCGATATATGGTTAATCAGAATCAAGGTAGTTCTCCAGCCCACTTACGTGTCTATATAATCTGTCTTGCTCTCAATGCACGCCTCTATGACCTCAGCCCCGACGTGATGGTACGAGACGACACTTATGCACACCCTTGCCCTTTTGATAAGAGCACTCAGCTTGGACTTGTCTCCAACGTCTACAACTTCGATTGCTATAGGATTGTAAGCTAAAGCACTACGTCATTACATTATTATACCATACCTGGCTGCAATCTATCAATTGACAGCTTCTTTAGCTCTACAGCCAGTTCTTCGAGCTTCACGCCGGATCTTCCAGCGATAGCCCATTTCAGGTTGGTCGGGAGGTGCTCGGCGATGTGCTTTGCAGTGATTGCGCCGGTATAGCCCGTTGCGCCAACAACCACGATGTCATATTCGCGGCCACTCATGTTTTCCGGCATCTATCTTTAGTTTCCAGTACTGATAATGTGGCGTCGAATTGTCAGTCTGGTCATGGTTCCCAGTTGTTATATACGGGCTAGATGTGTCGGAGTGCGGCGGAACTCAAAGGCCCGCCGGACCAATCAGCCTTTAATCTATCCGTCTTCGTCATCCGTAGTTACCAAAGCCTGCGGACCGCGCCTATTGCATAGTATCAGAAAAGAGAGGGACGCTGTGCTAGTCACATCGTTGATATATATCGTCTAAGGCTTGTAGAGGAGCTGCATGAACTGGAGGACTGACATTCACTGTTCGAGCTGGTAGTAATCTTCTCCTCCGCTATATTTATGAGCAACTGATACGGTAATCATAGTCTTTAGTAGTTAAAAGTCTTTATTTATTTCTTAGAATCGTTGTTATCATCTCCCTCCCCTTCGAACGCCGATATATAATGTCTCCTGTACCATGCAATAATATACGCGGGTAAATTAAAGCGAACCCGAGGCATCTGCTGTAGAACAACAACACAACAAACCCAAATAAGCCCAAACTACCTCCCACCACCTACGCCGTACCACCCTCCCCATCACCCGCACCCGCACCCTCATCCGCCTTCACCACATCCTCCCCAGCATCCCTATCCTTCTCCACTGGATGCTTCACCAGACTCTCATACCATTGCGCACAACTCCCGATTAAAAACGCCCAACTCCCCCAAAACGTCGCCAGCCCCGCCTCATACTCCCCCTTACTCCCATGCCAATACCCAAACGCCCCAGACATCGTAAAGCCAATCGCGCCCACCAGATTCCACGCACCGACCCACCACCCCAGCACACCCGGCGCAGGCTTCCACCACCGCGACTGCGTCTCGATCATGAACAGCAAGGAAGAGATGATGAAGCCCGTCCCCCCGATGACTTGGGGCGCCCAGTACGCCCCGTCGATTGCGGCGGGAGAGAGAGCGTTCTGGATAGACGGCAGCGCTGTGAAGCCGGAGATCCAGAATACGGTCGCGGCGAGGAACTGGGAGAGGCAGGCTAGAAAACCGATTTCGCGCAGGTAGTGGTGCCGTAGCTCCTGGAGGGAGGGGAACCAGATCCAGGTCTCGCGGAGCTTGGCCTCGGCAAATTTCTTGGGCGCGGCGTGGTTATGGCTGGTGGCTCCGGCGGTGGTGGGGGTGGGGGCTTTGCGATTTCCGACGAGGTTCTTCTTGTTTGGGTGGTGGTGCGTGCATTCGTTGTTGTTTGGGAGGAGGCTCAGGAGCCCGTTCTCCTCGAGGGCCTCCTCGAAAGCCCATCCAAAGCATTGTGTGCGATTCTCATTAACCGCCTCAATCATGAGGAAGACGCTGCCGATCTCAAAGATCGTAGCGCCGATGAGCGCCGTGATGCCGCCGCCATTCGCGGATTCGCCCGGGAACTCGGACGACGGCCGCACGGAGGGCAGCCACACGAAGAAGGAGTTGAGGACCCAGACTACGGAGCCCCAGGTGAACCACTGCGCGACCATGTACGAGACGTCCCAGACGGGGTAGTAGGTGAGCATGCGCCAGAGGGTGTGGAGGATAGGGCGCGGGGTATTCGAGGGGGGCGGCGCGAGGAATTGGCCTTCTGCGGAGGGCGAGACGGCTATGGCGTGCCTGCCTGTGGAGGGAGTGGTTAGCTGGGTGAAGCTGCGAACGGAGGGTACGATGACGATGACATACCTTTGCGATTGTCTCTCGAGCGCCATAGATGATGAGCACCATCTACTCTCTGGCTGCCATCAGCCTCGGTCTTGGCTCGAGGAGCTTGCGCATTTGCGCTTCCGTCATCGACAGCCAGGGCACCAGGACGCGACGAAGGATGGGCAATTGGCCGTTTCCTCGCCGTCGGATTGAGGAACGACACTGGGATTCCCGTCGACTCCTTCATTGGCACGAGCAGTCGTCTGCCGCGACCGACGGCATGGAGATGTGAGAATGATAAAAAAGTGACGAGGCTTCGCTGACGATGACGAGGCTGAGGGTTGTTATATCTTGGCACAGCGCGGCCGTGCCTTGGCAGCAGCAGCAAGGAGCACGGCAAGTCCGCGAAGCCGGATGAGGCGATGGACCCGCTTCGCCAGCGCGAGCGCAGAACTGCAGTTGGAGTATAGGTACTTTGGTCCGTGGTATACTCGATAGTGGATCGCAGCGCAGCGCGCAGGACGGCACATTGGAGCAGGCCACTACGGAGGGCAAATAAGAGCACAGGCTAGAGGGGAGCCGGACTGGAGTACGCCGTACCGCTGTATGCAGCGACGGCACAACGCTGTTTTGTTCAGGGATGGGGGTACCTGCTGAGTGGGAAAGAGTGGGTTTGGAGTGGGCGGACCCTGGGCTGGAGATGATGGGGAGGGTATGGATGGGCGGAGGGGGAAGGGAGGGAGGAGAGAAAGTGGTCAGTTGGTGGGTCTGGCCCCCTACAGTAATCCCTTCCCAGAGGCGTACTACTCCCAGATACACCTAGCTGCGAGTTGCTACTGCTTGCTACTCCTTACTACTCCTTACTACTCCTTACTACTCCTTACTACTCCTTACTACTCCCTACTATTCAGGGACTATCTCAGGTGATTTTCCTGACTACTGTCCTTGCTGGATCCCGGAGATTTGGTCGGATGCGTGGCTTGTGTGTGGTTTTGTGGGTGTGGTTTGTGTGGGTGGTTTAATATCTGTTGGGTGGTCAGACGAGGAATGATGAATGATGAATGATGAATGATTAATGAATGAGTGGCTGTTGTGGTGTGGTGAGGAAGGTAGTTGTGTACTGTACGAGGGTACTCTTCTGTTATGTAAGGTGGCAGCTGGTAGCGTACCGTTTCTCGGAGTGGTTCATGTCTGTGGTTCGTATAACGGGAAGTAGTTTTAGTTTCATAACGGGTATAACTTGGCTTTTGTCTGGCTCGGGACGAGGGAAGGGAAGGAGCGAAGCAGAAAAATAGGAGCTCGGCTGGGACGGGGGACGGGGGACGGGGGGGTGGACAGCGGGATGACGGGATTGGAGAGAGCTGTCAGGCAAATAACAGCCAACAACAGCTAACAGAACAGCCAGTAACTCACAGCCAGTAACTTATAGACAACAGCCAGGAAAGAGGCAGCTCGGTCAAACCCCGTATTGTTGTAAATTGTATTGTATTGTATAGATAGAAACTGCACTGTACCTTACAGAGCTGAGCAGTTTGAACAGCACATGTGTGTTACCAGTTCACAACGTCCCGGTGATATTCTCCGTATTATATTTATACCAATGACAGCCTATACTCGGACAATATACACAGTATACTCGAATACACCACCACATGCCACAGCATATACAATCCGCAGTAAGGGGTCTGGCACGAGTAATGTTACTACATAGTAGTACAGAGATATAAACCCAACGCAGCAAGTCATTCATTCCTGCATTCTGCGCTCTGCATCTTGCATCACCTTTACTTGCCCTTACATCTGCATCTGTACCCCCTTCTTCCATCTACGTTTCTTCCATTCCTCACCAACCCTTACCAACCCTTACCCCGTTATGCTAAATTTACTTTTCCTTGTGCACCCGTTTCCTCTAGGGGTTTGCAGTTTGCACATTTATCGTCCGTGTCAATCCCTACTGGACTACTCTACTACTGTGATTGCTGGGTCACAATCACATTAAGGTCGCATGCATCTCAAACGCGCTAACAGCCTCCACCCTTTAATTTGGGAAAAACGAAATCTCCACAATGTCCAAATGGAGGGAAAGGGAGGAAGGGGGCCCAACAATCATCAAATCCACACAAATCACCAGGGACAGGCTAGGAACATCGTCAGAATCCACACAGAATCCATCGAATCTACGGAAATCAGCCTGCGTACGTACGGTGCATCTTCAACACCCGACTCTACTCTCGGCTCAACGCGCCTTCCTCTCGTACTATTCGGATCGTTGCATCGGTCATCGTTCCCTTGCTCGTCCCCTCGAGTCCACCTTCCATGCTATCCCCATATTGGTCCTCCCTCCATCCTCCACCACAGCTCGAGTACGGTCCATACGCCGCCCATGACCACCCCTTTGCCTCCATTTGCCCCCATTATTCCCCATTCCCACTAACCTCAATTACCTCTCACTACCTCTCACTACCTCTCACTACTTCAACCCCCATTTCTCCTCCTCTTATGCCCCAATGGGATACTCTGCCGGCTTGCGAATCTACCAATTAGTGCGCCCTGCCACAGGCCTGCATAGAGGTACTTCCTAAATCGGTCCCTGTACCTTACATCACATCCCACACCCTCGCCCTCCACCCCC
>JPJW01000640.1:0-10239 GCA_000750755.1 Pseudogymnoascus sp. VKM F-4513 (FW-928)
CCCCCCCCGCCCCGGATCCTCGGAGCATTCTACAGTACTGTACATCCCCCAAACACTGACCCTGTCTGTCTGTCCCCGTTCCACCTGCCGTGCGTCCTTGACGCTTCGGAGGGTCGAGCGAGCGAGTGAGGAGAAGTTTTGATTCAGCGGTTGTGTGAGTTTCGGAGTTTACGTACGTGCGTGCGTATGTATGTATGTTTGCAGGGGACTAGAGAGGGGACCAGGCAAAGGGACCAGAGAGTGGGGGATCTTCCCACTTCGGCGCGCGCGCGCGCGCCGAGCCGTCCGTTTGTATTTTTGTATTTCCGTATTTTTGTATCTTGCTCTCTCTACATGTATTGTACCCATACCAAACCATACCGTGCCAATGGAGCAGGAAGTGAGGGAGGGGGGACTGATTCACTTCACATACTTACTGTGTGGTTGGACCACAAACCCAGCGATCGCGCGGATCTGGGACGTGCGTGCGTTGTGTGTCCGTGTGTGTGCTAGACAGACAGATTTGACTGAGTGACAGATTTGACTGAGTGAGTGACAGACTGACAGAACTAACTTAACGAGTACCGTACCGTTACCGTCGTCCCCGCGCCGTACCTACCGAGCGAAGCGTAAGGGTAAGCGTATCCCATAATAGACACCCAACCCGTCCGTCTGTCGCTCGCTCGTAGCTCGTACTGTACCCTACCCCAAGCCAATCCAATCCAAGCCGACAAAGCCAAGGAAGGAGCTGTAACGAGTAAGGTGACCGCTCCGGCAGGTGCGGTAAGGTAAGGTGAGGTAGGGTTAGATCGCCTCCCTCGCCCAAACCAACCAATTACAACCCCCCCCTTTGACGACAAGGCGAGGTTGGGCAGCATTAACTAACCCTCCATGCACACACCATACCGTGCAGCCCGTCCAGTCCAGCTTGGGCAAAACGGGCAGAGCCGTGACGTCCCAATCAGGACGTCTGGCTGGAAGGGGGAGATGGGCGGCGCGTCCGCGTAGGGATGGGGATTGGATGTGTGCCTTGTGTGTGTGTGTGGTGGTGTATGCGGTTCGTTTGGGGTGCAGATGGGGGATGGGGGGTGCGGGGGTTAGGCGTGAGTGCGTGAGTGCCTTTTTCTTGCTTGCTTGCTTGCTTGCTTGCTTCTTGTGGTGGGATGGGATGGGGGGACGTACTGTAGGCCGGATGGGGATATGATGCGCCCTCTCCGGTCTAGGCTGGCTGGGCTGGTGCTTACAGCACGATTAGGGCTTGAGAGCTCGATATTTGTTGAGGACCTATGAGCATCCAGAGATGGGAGGGGAGGGGAGGAATGTGAGGGTGGAAGCGTGAGATGGGGTATGATTATGGGGAAGGCAGGTAAGGCAGGAAAAAGGCACGCAGGAACCGTTGCTCCTCGTCCAGTCAAGTAGGTTGGGCAGCTGTCAGCCCTGTTTTTCTTTGGGGGATGGGCTAGGCTGGGCATGAATGAATGAATGAATGATTGTAGTAGCAGCCGTTCCTTTGTTCTTTCCTTCTTACTCGCTTCTTATCGTTCGTTCGTCAGTTAGGGTAGTAGAGGCGCTGAGCATGCTTACCACCCACTGAGGATGTTGAGGAAAGCGTGATATGATGGTGGATGGTGAGTGTCGTATCCCCCTCCGATGAGGCGCATTTAGGCAGATCCGTGTGGATGGATGGGAGTTTGTGCTATGTTTGGCAACGGTGGCGGTGATGGCGGGATGGGGGAGGGGGGGATAGTCTCGTGAGATCTGCGTGTGAGGGGAGGATCAGGTGTCACTGGACTCTTGACACTGGGTTTTTGTTAGTGGTGACTGTGACTGTGACTGTGACTGGTATGGACGCTGGATTGTTGACTCTGTATCTCTCTCTCTCTAGTCCTGGTGTTTGCTGTTTGCTGGCTGTTGCTCTGTCTCGCGATAGATGGACAGTGGACAGTGGTGGGGGGACGTAATGTGATGCTTATGCTGTGTATAAAACCGAGGTGTATACGAAGCTGTCTGTGTGTGCGAAGCTGTAGATAGGGTGGAGGGAGTGCACGAATTGGTCAGTTTCTTGGGCGGTCGGGAAATTTTGTGCCTGTGTGAGTGTATAACTGACTGTCTATATGCTGTATTCTGTATCTGTATTCTGTATTCTGTATGTCTAATCGCCTGTTTGTGCTCTCGGGATGTTATGTTATGTTATGTCTGTATAATCGGTGCTTTGATGTATAATCAATCAGTGCTCTCTCTCTCTAAATGTATAATCCGTATAATCCGTACACTCATACCCATACCCTCATACGCGTACGCACACACTCCATATCTCCATACTGTATCGGCATCTGCACACCTGAAATATCTGCATGTCTCATAACTCCCCCATCTCTGTGTCCCCGTAACCCCCAACCTTCCCTCATAATCGCCCACTCTCCAACCTCCATTCCCCATTCCCCCAATCCCCTAACGGGGACATCACTCACGAACATATCTCCACGGAACGGATATCCTGACTAACTCTGTAACTGTACTGCACCGAGATATGGCCATATGGCCTCATCTGTGTAGCCCATGCCATGTCTCCGTCCCCTCTGTCTCTCGGCATCCCTTCCTGTATCAGTGTCAGTCCCCTTGGTCTTAACGCCTCCCTCCGTACGTACCCAAACCCAAGCCTCCTCCTTCTCCGTCACTCACTCACTCAATCAATCAAATCATCACTCAGAACCCATATACCCGTACCCATACTCATACTCATACCCATCCATCCACTCCCAGTCACCGTATCCGTCAGCCTTCCCTTCTCACTCGTCCCTCTACCCATCCCCATCCCCCATCCCCACTCTCCATTTCGCACTTGGCCTCTCACTTGGCCTCCTCCTCCTCCCTAGAGTCACAGACCGCATCACAACCCACTCCTCTGTTTGGGTCTCGGTCGTCCCTGCCTGTCTCTGCCTGTCCCTGCCTCCCCTCCCCCCCCGGCCTCCGCTGCGGTCTCTCCTGCGGTCCCCCCCATTCTAAATTATCCTGTAATGATGCTGTAATATGATCCGCGATCACCGTTCCGTCCATCACTGGCTGGATCGCCCTTCCACACACCGTCTGTCCCTTCCCTGGATAAACTGATGGCCCGTTGACTGAAGACCCGTTCATCGTTGCCCAACGACTCTCTCCCTCAACCACTCTACTCCCTACAGTGGAACTCTGCTACCTGCTACATCTGCTACTCACACTTGCACTCGCACTCACACTCACACTCACACTCACACTCTTACTCGTACTCTCTCACACATATCCACCACACACATCCACCACACACATCCACACACAGAGAGAGTAACCAACCCCACCTGCTCTTCTTCCCTTTCCCACCACAGCTCCCCTCTCCTCTCCTCTGCTCCCGCTCAACCCATCCCCATCCCCATCCCCATCAACCCCCATCCTATCCTATCCTGTCCTATCCTGTCGCATCCTCATCTCCATCCCCATCCTATCCCCATCACCCATCCCGTGCCATGCAGTAAATAAATACACTCTGCCCTCCCACCTCTTATTCCACCCTTCCACTTTCGATCATCCATACCAACAACAGTTTATATCCCCCCCCCACCTTCACCTTCACCTCCACCACACAGCTTCACCCGCTTGCTTGCTGCATACATACCATCACGTCCACGCCTATTATTACAATTACTACCTTACTTCTTTACTACCCTACCACTACCACCACTACTACTACGACTATTACTATTTCATCCCTTCCTCCCTCCATCTATTCTATCCATCCATCAACAACCATCAACCATCACACACCAAAACCTCTTCCCGTTGTATATCAAATACCAACACCACCACCCACCACCACCACCAACCACCCATCAACACCCTCACTTTCTCCGATCCATCACATATCACTATTTACCTCCATTCCCCTTGCCCTAGCACCCACCGGCAGCAGGCATTCCTCTTCCGCTGCGCGCACTTTCAAGACATCGACTCAACAACATCCCGGTCGCATCTTCCAAATTCGCTTCACCGCCATTATCGTCCCGCACCCGCACCCAACCTCTTCTCTCCCTCGCTTCCCCACGGGAACATCAAACCAAACCAACGAACTACAAACTACAACTTCTCCTTCCTCCCTCTCCCTCACACAAACCCCCAAAAAGCCAAAAAAAAAATATGGCGGGGTTCCAGATGAACAATTACTACAGACCATCACAACTCAGCATCGACACACAAAACGAGAGGTTCTTCGACGACGACGACGCAAGCATTCTCGACGAGAACATCCTAGACGGTAGCGCGCTCGACTCAGGCCTCGACATGTCCCCCTCCATGAGCAGGCGAGATTCCTACGCCCTCTTCTCCCCAAAGACCGAAGACTGGCAGCACGTCGACATGCAGGCCAGCAACTCGAATAACCCGTTTGGCGAGCACAACCCGAACAACCCGTTTCTCAACATGGGACAGGCGAGCAATACCTACCCGCAACAACAACCCCACAACGGCTGGTCGCTACCAAACACCTCAGGGTCCTGCACCCCGATGCAGACCTTTGATGGCCTACCCGCAGAGTTTCAGTCCAACTCCGGCTTCAGGACAGCGCCCGCGCATACTCTCTTTGGCAATGGAGCGACACAACCGTCACTCTTCTCCCCCGCGAGTACCGTCGTCGAGTCGATGCCAGCTTCCCCGCAGAAGGACTGGGCCGCACCGGAGAGCATCGAGCACCGCGGGATGCCTAAGCGCATGCGACCGGGCAGTCCGGGGCTGCGCTCGCATTCGCCGTTGATGCGACGGGACGGTATTCGCAAGAAGAACGCCCGCTTCGACATCCCCGCCGAGCGCAACCTGTTGAATATCGATCACCTGATCCAGCAGTCAACCGATGAGGGCGAGATCAAGGAGCTCAAGCAGCAGAAGCGTCTCTTGAGGAATAGGCAAGCTGCGTAAGTCAACCCCACCTTCCATTCTAATGATACATCAACTAATTACATCAGTCTCGACTCGCGGCAACGCAAGAAGATGCACACCGAGCGCCTCGAGGATGAGAAGAAGCACTACACCGCCCTTCTCACCGAGCTTGAAGAGGAACTCGCAGACGTCAAGATCGCTCTCGATGCCTGCACACGCAAGGAGGCTCAGTACCAGCAGTACATTGAGAACCTGCGCATGGAGAAGGAGGAGATGCTCCGCGCCCACACGATCGAGACGGGTGAGCTGCGAAAGAAGGTCAGCGTGCTCAGCGAGCATGTCACCAAGCTTGAGGGTGCTGCGCTTGCGCAGCCTCAACAGCAGCAGTCCTTCCCGAGCGACTTTGCCGATATCGACGCCCTCACCATGGATGGTGCGTGGGATGGTATCTCCTTCCTACACGACTTCCCCGCCTCGCCGACCGTCAAGGCCGAGAGCCAGTCGCAGGCCCTCACCACTGTCTCCAAGTCGGGCGACTCGTCCACTATCCTCTCCGACGCCGACAAGCCTGCTGCTCAAGGTCTCCTCCTTATGCTTCTCCTCTTCGGAGCCTTTGTGGCATCGAAGGGCTCGTCGCCGGCTATCCCACGCATGTCTGACGATGTCCGTGCTGCCTCTGCTACCATCCTTTCCGACATCCTCCACGATGCTGGTGTGTCCGCTTCTGCTGTTATGCCTGCCGCCGCCATGTCCTCTGCCTCTGCACAGGTGCACGCACAGACGCACGCAGACTGGACACAGCCATCGCACGTCTCGCTCGCCGACCTCGACCCATCTCCACTCGCCGCGTACGCCGAATCCCTCACCGCTCCGACTGCACAGCAACAGCACGAGCAACTCTTCTCCCTGTCTGCCGCACAATACAACGCTGCTGCGTCGCCGTCCTTCTCCGCCGCCCCTGCACCTAGCAGTAGCGCCGGCCGTCGCAATCTCGCCGACAGCCTGGCTGCAATGCGGGAAGGTGCGCGGGCGGGTAAGACTGAGGTGTATACCCGCAGCCTACTATGGGAGCAGGTGCCTCGCGATGTTGTGAGGAGGTTTGCGAGGCTGGTAGAAGAGTGTGAGGGTGGTGGAGGTGGCGAAGAGTGCGAGGCTCTTGGTTGAGTCACCCACTCACTCCCACTCGACAATATCTGAGTTGAGCTGAGCTGAGCTGAGCTCCTCAAAAAAACGATTTCTTTTGTTACACGACCACGACACGATATGACCTACGAAGATAAACGCCCACGCACACGCCCCTCATGTTCTCGGTCACTGAACCGACAGTTTTCTCATTTTTCATGTTATCCAGCGAACCCAGCGAGCGAGCGTTGATTTTTTGAAGTTTTTTGAATTTTTGCCCACAGAGCAACCAAATTGTCCGAATTTTCCTATCTGCACAAATTGTCCACCCATCATATCTTGTCACACACCAAATCATGTCTTCAGCGATGGATATCTGAATTTTTGTTTTAGTTAGTTTTTACTGCATTTAGCGCATAGGCCGGTTTTGGAGATTCAACTCTTTAGCTCTTTGTTTTCCCGGTTGGCTACGGAACGGGCGGTTGGTTGGGTAGGGGGGGAAACGGGACGGGAATGGGCACATTTGGAAATGGACGGGACCGGGGTGGAAATTGGGATTGGGATGGGATTGGGATGGGATTGGGATGGGATTGGGATGGGATTGGGATGGGATTGGGATGGGATTGGGATGGGGAAGGGGAAACGCGAAATGAATTGGAATGACAAATGAAAAGATTTACACGAGCATATCAACGGCCTCACAGCACACCACACACACACACACGCGCGCGCACACAAACAAACGCAGACGCAAATACCATTTTTTCTTCTTCCGTCCCCATCGTCTTTGAACGAAAGTTTCAACAAACATTCTACATTCTACTACTTCTTCTTTCCTACCTTCTTCATTTTAACGAAACGAACGGCTTTTTTTTGTGGACGACGACGACGACGACGATGATGATGATGATGAGGAAACGCAATATGAAAATATGACGATTTATGCTACGAGTACAGAACAGTCCTAGGGGTTTTTTGGGGTCGGAGAAACTACAGGAGGGGGAATGGGGAGGGAGGAATGCATTATAACCTGATGAAGCTATGGGATGATGAAGGGATGGGATGTAGTTTTCTTGGAAGGGAGAGGAGGACGAAGTTGACAATGGGGGGACTCTTCAATGGGGAGTTCAGGCAGCGGGGCGGTTTTACTCACATCCTCACCCTCATCAGGCGAGGAGAGGCGGGAAAACGGGGGGGTGGGGGTTGTGAATGAAGACGGAGGGGGTGTGAAACGAAGACACGGGTGAGAGGGGGAAGAGAGATGATGGCGGTAATGGTGATTGATGATTTTGAGATGTTTGGCAACGAACGGAGAAAAAAAAAAACACAGTTATCATATCCCTAATCTACATATCTAATTTCAACACCCCCAACCTTTTTACACACACACTACAATGCCTTCTTCGGATTTGGTGTGATTGTGATTGTGATGTGAGAGTTCTGTGATATTCTTGCTTATCCTATCTCTATCTATCTTGTGTATGTGAGTTGAGTAACAAACAAACAGACAGTCCTTGCCAGTTTTCAAACATCACACCTATTATTACACACCATCTACCACCCCACCAACCAACCAACCAACCTCCAAAAATAGAAAGTAGAAGTGAATCCTGACTGATGAAGAAACTTCCTAATCTCGACCTGGTAAGCAACGCAACCAAGAGAGAGAGCGAGGATCCAACCCACGCGTTGGACCCACGCACGCACCCAGTCAAACTCACTGTGGTGACGATGTAACGAGGGCCTGGAGATATAGTACAGCAAGCACAGCACGGTACGGAGCACACAGTACTGTACGGTATATACACGGCATAGCATAGCCTACACATACACGACACAGACAGGCACAACAGCTCCCTCATTCAAGCTCTCCCCCCCCCACCACTACACCCTCACCCTCACCCTCACCTTCACGGTAAACAGATAAAAAAGGCCGAGAGAACCGAATATCCCGTGGAAAGGAGTGTAGCGTAGTGTAGTCGTACGAAGAGATATTACATCACCGACTCTCGCGTGCGAGGTATTCTTATATACCGGTCTCCGTTGTATAAGCATAAGGATATCATGGCACTACATTCATCATCCAACGATATCAAGGCTATCAAAAGACACATCCTGTCCAACCTATCGTATCCTAATCCTATCGTACCACAGCCTATCCAATCCAATCCAGACCCCCCAACAAACGCCCCAACCAAGCAGCTAAAGAGGTATAAGAAAACCCACACCACCAACAAGCCTAACAATAAACAAAACAAAACAAACAGGTAAGGTAAGGTAAGGTAAGGTAACCCGCCATCCCGGGCTCAGGCTCAGGCTCTCCAGCCGCATATCCCGTGCTTTGCTGTGCCGTGCTTCGAAATACATACATACAATACAGTACGTCGATCATCGTACCCAACGACGCAGTCTAGGTAGGGGACGCGTACATACGTACCCCGCGCGTTTGCCCGATGTCGGGTAGGTAGGCAGCCAACCGGGGTGTGTGGATGTTCAGATGTGGTGTGGTATATGCATGTCTGGCCGAAGCGGTCAGTTTCACTCCGGATGGGTATTTTGCGAAATATGGGAATGTGACAACTCGAAAGCAAAAACAATCGATGTTCTAACGGAGCAATCAATGGACACGCCATCCCCCACCCACCGGCTTGTGACTTGTTATATAAACAGCCCAATCCATCATGCTTTACATTCGAGACGAAATAAAACGGATGTGGTTAGGGCTCAGCTACTGTCTTACATGCACGGCCAGCAAATCCATTGGCACTCTGCTGTCATGCACCACCTTGGTATTCTTCATCCCCCAAACAAACAATACCAGCAGCAGCCACTCCAGTCCATCGATCCATCATCAACTCTCTCAACAACTACTCACCAGCCAAACAATACAAAATTTCCGGAAAGAGGGGTCCATTCCGCGGTGGAGAACACAAGTCACGACCCTGGCCCCCTCAAGCGCGCGGAAAATGTCTCAATATCTTCATCGTGTCTAAGACAAGATCCCGCAAAAAGAGGTCACAGACGTACGATGTCTACGCTGTGCTTCCGTAGCGCCCGGGCCATGCTGTGACGACCGCGATGAGCGCGCATTAAGTTGCGTCAGGTGCTGCGTCTTTTCTCCTTCCACATCACTAGTAGAAGCAGGAGGGTGTCCACTCCCAGACCCAGCTGTGGAGCGAGGTAAGCTGGGCGTTAGATTGCTGTCACATATGGCTAACCGCCAGGGCGAGAACATCTCCCCGTCTGTGGGCTCCCATCCCATTGCGCAAAGAATGTTGCACGTGGCGATTAGACTACATTGTACAACTAATGCCCCGTTGCTTTTCCCGTGGTGGGTAGGAGGAGAGCGGAGTGCTCAGGACTTCATAGTGTCAGAAAACGTCAATGGAGTACCCAGCTCAATTCACACATGGACCAGACTCCATATTAAACGTACAAACTCACATGTCTCTCATTACTATACTTTTCTAGTAAAGCTGGCTGTAGATATAACAAACCGTATAGGATATAGATAGCACAACAAAATTCCTTGAGCATCTAAACATCATTTATCCCACTCCACAACCCAACCTCCTAGACCCCCGTGTTTCCATTTCCTCGTTTCCCCTTTCCCCTTCCGCCCGCCGAATAATAAAGAAATAACGCCGATTCCAGGTTGCCACGCCATAAGATGGAGAGGGATACAGATCCCCGAGCCCCGCCGCCGTGGGTTGTTTTTTGCAAATCATTCCCTCCCGTAGCGGGGTTAGAGATGCACATTCACAGCGTCGAGAACATATTCTCCATCGCGTCCCGGACCTCAAACTCCTCAAGCACAGCACCGAACCTGTAAACACACATTAGCTCATCCCACACACCCCAACCACCCCCCTAGACACAAACAAACTCACCCATAACACCGAACTTTGGGCCGCAATTCCTCGACAACCATTTCAAACTGTCGCACTCCTAACTCCCCAAATCTTGGATGCCCCAACACCATTCCCCACGCCATAACCGGCGTAATCTCTCCATCCAGGTTAAGTCTTAAACTCAAATCTAGCAAATTCGCCAAGTCGCCCTTTTGTAAATCCCATGTTTTTAACTCTTCGTGCGGTAGCCTTGCTACTCCATGACCCCAGGGCATTTCATCCGCCGGATGCGGGACAGGGGGGCACGTCGCCATCAGCGCGTGCCCACATGGTATACCGGTCGGCGTCGACGATAGCTCAACCAGAAACTGTAGATGATCCATGC